>JAJMIG010000079.1:0-56036 GCA_030583365.1 Sugiyamaella japonica
TATTTGGATCATTAAATCTATCAAAAAAACCATTTTCATGAGCTTTTATAATAGCTATAAAATGTGCTATTTTTATTAAATCACCTTCAGGAATATTAGTTGTATTCTTTAAAATTAATTTAATATCTTTAACACCTTTTTTATAACTATTATTTCATTCAGTATAATTAATAGATTTAATTTTATGACAATCTTTATGAATAGCTCTTAAATTATTAATATCATTAAGAATTTGAATAGTTTCCTTATTACGACCTCCGATTATTCTAGGTATAACATGATCTTTTTCAATTCCTTTTAATCAATGATTTAATCTACTATCAAGAATATTAATTGTTGAATTATTAATAAATTTATTAGAAATTTTATTTTCTTTAAAGGAATTATCTTTAATATCATTTAATACTTGATCAAAAAATTGTATATTTTCATCTCATAAAATAATATTATTTCAATCAACTAATGGTTTATTACAAATTGTACAATTATATTTTTGTTTAGTAAATAAAATTGCTTTTTGATCTTGTCTTAAACTAGCAATATATAAAGCTCTTTTAATAAAATCACTAGGATGAGTATAAAAACTATTCCGTGACATATCTAAAGTAGGAACTAATTTAGTATTTAATGCTGAATCATAAGCTAATTCTTTAAAGGTTTTCAATTCTAAACTTTTAACTCTAACATTTTCATTATTATTATTTGTTATAGCAATTTTCTTTTTAAAATCAAAATCACCATTCAATTTTCAATCTTCATATTTAGTATTAGTAAAATACATTAAATAATATTTAAAATAAGAATGAGCATATTTTTTAAATAAAAACTTTTTCATTCTTTTTAAAACAAAAATATCAAGTGTTCTTCTTAAATGTAATTGATTATTAGCTGGATTAAAATAATTAGATCAACCTTGAATAACAGTATTTAATTTATTAAATATTATACTATCTGATAAACCTGTATTTTTACGAGAAGTAATTTCTTTAATACTCTTTCTAAGTTTACTTGTAGCATCATTAGATGGATAAGTATATAATCCTATTCAGTTATTAATTCTATGATGTAAAACTTTAGGTTTCTTAATTAATCAAAATGGTTTAAAAGGTTTAATTAAATGATGAGTTCATGATAGAAAATCTACTTTTGAATTCATTTTTCAATTAATTTCCTTTGTCTTTTCTTCTGATAATTTAAGTCCCCTTTCAGCTAAAAATTCCATAATTCCTTTTTTCATAGCTTTAAATGCTTCTGGATTCTTAGTAGATGCAATAAAGTCATCAGCATATCTAATAAGTCATGTTGACCTGTAACCATAAAATATGGCTTTCTTAATTAATAATGATCTACTTTTAAATTGTGGTGATAAATTTAACATATTACGTTTTTCTTCATTATTTTCATAATATTTAATTATTTCATCATCAGTAAATCTTGTTCCATCATTATTTTTTATATTACTTGCTAATTTTGCAGCTTCTTCTAATCCATCTAATGTTCAATTCATTAATAATGGTGATATAACTCCTCCTTGAGGTATACCTATTTCACTTTCATTTTTATTTTTTATTAATATTATTTCTCTTTTATTAATATTTTTAAAATATTTATTAACGGTTTTATGTAACGGTAAAGGATCTTTAATTTTAAGTTCACAAATACTTGGTTTTAACATATTAATAAAAGCTTGTTTAAATTCATTAGGAATGGGAACATTATTAATAAGTCATTCATGTGATATTTCATCAAAACAACTTTTAATATCTGCATCTAATAATATTTGAGTATGATAAAAGGATACTTTTGTATTTTCAAGAGAATTTAAAAATAATTGTGAGACTATTTGATGATGATATTTTCCTAAGTAATCTTGATATTTTATTGTTATTAATTCACCTTCTCTTTGATTTAACTCATTGATATTAAATGTTTTAAAATTTTTATCAATACCATATTTTCTTATTAAATATCCTTTATATTTTAAACCTATTGTTGATTTTCTACGCAAACTAAGAGGATTAGAATTAATTCTATATAATAATTTATTATGTAATAAAGCAGTGGCAAGTGCTGCACTTTTTCCAGGTCTAAACCCATAAGAGTTTGCATCACCTAAAACTTCCATATAAGGTTCCATAACTATTTTAAATAACATTTGAATAGTTCTGTCTCTTAAAGTCGGTATACCTAGTGGTCTCATTTTACCATTTGCTTTAGGAATATAAATTCTTAATAATGCATCTGGCTCATAATCTTTTAGTTTAAGTGATTTAATATTATTTAATAAATTTATTTCTAATTTCTTATTATGTAATTTATTATAATTAAATCTTCTTTTAACTTCACTAAGTGGATCTTTCATTCAGTTTTTATATAATTCTCTTAATTTAATGATATCCATTTTATTAATTTTCATCTTTAGTACTCTTCTTAATTTTTCATTCTCATTTAAATTGTCTTTACCTTTTCTAGCTATAACTTGACTTGTATAACCTTTAGCATGACTTAAAGTTTCTTTTATTTCTCTTAATTCAGTTCCTAAATAATTATATGCTCCTATTTTACTTTTTAAAGCTAAATTATTAGGAATTTCTTTAAAAGCTATTTTATCAATTCCAGCAGTAAATCTTCCTTTAGAATTTTTAATTAATTCAACAGCTCAGATATGATAAATTATTGATTGTAAATTTTTACTAGCAACATTTAAAATATCAATTCATAATGATTTATCTAAAATAAGTTTTCTATCAACATTTCCTATAGGAAATGTTAAATTTCTATTATATTCTTGATAATTATAAGCTTTAACTTCAATATTTTGTATTAAAGTTATATCTTTATTAACTTTAATAATAATATCAACTAATTCTTTTATATGTTTTGATTTATTTGTAATTAATTTTGCTTTTTCTATAATTTTTTTATATTCAACAATATTACTATCATCAATTAATTTTATTTTAACCGTTGTTTTAAACGTAGGTTTAAATATTATAGAAGATTTCAATGCCATTAGATAAGAACTAATTTGAACATAATCTTTAACAGCTTTCATAATAATATTTTTATTTAAATTATCATTATCATAATTTATTTCATTATTTATTAAACCTTTAGATATATCCTTTTTTTCTTCTAATAATATAGGTGATAATTTTGTCTCCAGTTCTAATAATAAATTTTCTAATTTTTCAATAGCTTCCATTTTATTATTATTATTTAAAATATTAATAGTTGAAAACTTTCTAGTTTTTATTAATTTATTACATGGTCAAACTATAGAATTACTTCTATTATATTTATTACTATTATTTATATATATTTTATTATTATTAATTATAGTAATAGGGTCAACTGTTACGGTATTAACGTAATCCAAAGTATAATTATAATTTAATTTATTTTTATACTGTGTTTGGTGCAATTTCTTTCTGCCCACAAATTTATTAAAATAATATATTTGTCTTTTTACAGATATTTCAATTATAGATATAATCTTCGTTCCATTATTTAAAATTTTATTAATTTTAAATAAATATTCTGTGATTTTGTTTCTCATATTAGTTACAACTGCGCTTGTTTTCACTAAACAAAATTTAATTTGAAGTATCACTTCAAACGCAAGGTTATGGAAGTCAACAATTAATATCGTTTCATTGTTTTTTAGGCTCTCTCTTTGTCTTCAATATTTATTTGTTTTATGAGTAACTATATATAACCAAAAGAAATATGCCAAACCGCACGCTATATCTAAGCTTGCATTAGCTAATACAACACCTGTAACACCCCCCACTGTAAATAAGAAAATAAATCCTACAGTGAATAATAATGATGTTGTGAATCTTAATGATCCACCATATAATGATGCTAATCAACTAAATATTTTAACACCAGTTGGAATTGCTATTATTAATGTTGCAGCTGTAAAATATGCACGAGAATCTGCATCTAATCCAACAGTAAACATATGGTGCAAATTATTATATATTTTTATATTTTATAATTCGGACTATCTCTTTAACTTTAAGTTTTTATTTAATTTTTTATTACTAATAATTTTATTATTTTTAATTATTTATCTTATAATTTCTTTTATAATTTATTTTATATCTAATTTAAACTATACTTCATCTTCCATAAATAATTAAATCATTACTATTTAATTTATAATATAATTTATTAATTATTTCTTAGTTTTTTATTATAAATATATTATTTAATTATTAATAGTATATTATTATATTTAATTAATTTTATAATAATAATCTAAGATATAAAACTAATTATAATTTATTTAGCGGTACTTCGTAAGAAGCAGATTATTAATATATAGAAAAATAGATAATTATTTATTTAATTCTATTTTTCTATATTTTAATATTAAATTATAATTAAAAATTATATATGAATATTTATTAAAAAGATAATTATTATATTTTTAATTATTAAAAATTAAAAGTTATTTTGCATATAGTCTCTGAGGTATATAAATACTCATAAATATTTAATTACCTGCTGATTCTACATAATATATAGTATTTATATTATTTAAAGTATTTATGTTATTTATTATGTTATTCCAGCATATAGCAAAAATTAATATTTTTATTAATATTATAAAGCCACTAATTGACTTCAAACACAGAATCCTAAGAAACCAATAGATGCCATTGCATAGCTATATATATATTATAATAATTATTTAATTTAATTAATTTTACTTTTTATATTATTTATATTATTTATATTATTTATATTATTTATATTATATATATTTGGACTATATTATTATAATAATATATTTATTAATAATATATTATTAATATTCCATGTATAGTCTCTGAGGTATATAAATACTCATAAATATTTAATTACCTGCTGATTATTCATTGTAATATCCTTAATAATAATAAAATAATGAAATAATAATTATTATTTAAGGATTTAGAAGTTTCCAGCATATGATGGAATTTAATATTAATTAATATAGACCTTATGATCATACCCATTGAACCAAATATAGGTTTCTTAGCATATACAGCTATAATTTGTGATACCATACCAAATCCTGGTATAATTAAAATATAACATTTATATTTATATATATAAATATATTATATTATTATATATAAATTTGGACTATCTCTTATATTATATTATAATAAAAATTATTAATAATATATATATTGTTGTTTATAGTCTCTTAAGCTATATATATTATTAATAATAATATATATTACTAGTGGATTTATTTTATAAAAAATATTCCCACATATGACAACATATTTAGGCTTATATAATAATTATAACCTCAGGATGCTTTTTCTTTTAATAAATAAAAAAGAAAATTGGACTATATCTTATTCTTTTAAATTATAAAATAATAATATTTAAGTAATATTATTTCATTTATTTTCAAAATTTAATCAAGCTTTATATAATAATATATTATCAGATTTATATGCTTTTAAAGATTTTAAATAAAAATATTCTTTACATAAAAATAATCTATTTTGTTTAATAGTTTTAGATGGATTATTTTTAATATAATCTAAAAATTTTAATATATCATTTTTACTTTGAATAGTTCATTTATAATAACCATTTTGTGCTTTATCATAATATATATAACCACCAAATATAATTTGATAATATTGTATATCAATTAATAATTTATTTGTAACACTAATAGATAATTGAGGTATACCATTTTTAAATGAATAACCTATTGTACCATCAGCATCAAAAAAACCAGTAAATCAACTATTATTTTTATCTAATTTAATTGGATAAATTAAAGGTATATTTAAAAAAGTACATATTTTATGTAATTGTGCTAATCTTTTAGTATTTCTAATATTACCATTTATTCTATTAATTAAATTAATAATACTTTCATTATTATGTAATCTATATCTAAAAGCTTTAACACCAGATCTTAATTTTATAGATCCACCTAATTTATTTTGTAAAATTCGTAATGTTCTTTCATCTTTTAAAGCTACTGTTATTTCACATGAAATATATCCTTTTTTTGATATACCTAAATAACCATCTCCATCTATTAAACCTGATAATCATTGATTAAATTTTGAATTTAATTCAGAATTTGTGCGTGTAGTCTCTGAGATTCCTACTTGATATAATTTATTATTATTATTTATATCGTTGGTTATCTGCTGATTGTTCTTTACTATCAAATTTTTTATTATTTGATTAGATAATAATAATATTTTAACTATATTGGCATTATTTATTATATATTTTATGTATTTTTTATTATGACTTATTATTATAGTAATTATTATTATACTTATAATTATATATTTAATATTTAAGTTTAGAATATTCCAGCATATAGCACAATAATTATTAATATTTTCATATCAATACGGCCAATTATAACCAAAAAATCAGAAAATATGTTGATATAAAATAGGGTCACCTCCACCACTAACTTCAAAAAAACTAGTATTGAAATTTCTATCTGTTAATAACATTGTTAATCCCTTTATCTTGATCTACTATTATTAAATTATAATCTAATATTATTTCAATTTATATTTATATATAAAAGTAGATACACATATATTCACATATATGATGGGACTATATCTTATTAATTAATAGTATAAAAATGTTTTAAATGTTCTCAATTAAAATAAATTCTTTTATCATTCATTTTACTTTTTGCATCTTTAATTATTATAATATTTTCTTGTGTATTATTTAATCTGGGATTATATAAATTATATACACGTTTTCATTCTTTATAATCTAAAAATTTAGAACTAAATAATGGATATTTTTCTAAATAATTAACTAAAATTGTATTATTTACATAACTATTAGTCCTTATTTTATATTCATATGTTGTACGAATTTTTCTATTTCTAACATTATATTTAACAATAGTATGTAAAAATTCTGCTATTTTTTGCATGATATTTATATTATCTTTACCTCAATAGTTAATTTGAGCTTGACTTAATATCATAATAATTTTTGAAATATAGTTTTTTTTTTTTATACTATGTCTTATATGAAAAGAAGAATCCGCATCCAAAAATCCTGAAAGTCAAGGATTATTACCTAAAGGTGTATTATCTATATCTTTTTTTAAAATATTTAAATTGTCAAAAATTTTTTTTGAAACATTTGATAATTCATTTATTGGTGGATTATTTAATCAATCTATTAGTAATCATAATCTTTCTATTTTATATGTTCTAAATTTACCATTAATTAAATTTGTTAATTTTATAATACCTGAAAATGAATTAACCGTTAATACTACTGCATTAATACCCTTTTTATTAGAAATAGATCCTGTCTCTAAAACTTCTTGTATTTTTACTGCTAAAGGTAAATCTTTTTTATTAAAAGTTATTTGAATTGATGGATAATTTAATTTATTTTTATCGGATCTTATTGTTGCAGGTATTATTATTGCACCATCACCTTCAATTAAACCAGCTAAATAATAACCTAAATTATTATCAATATTATTTGTTATATTTATTTTATAAGAATTTATTTTAATAAAATTATCGAATTTTACATTTATTTTTTTATACTCATTTGAAAACTTTTCTTCTTTTAAATAAAATTTAATAAAAAAAAAGTAATGATAAATTAATTTTAACGTATAGTCTCTGAGGATCCAATATCAAGTCTGCAATACTTGACAGTTTCCTGCTGATTGTCTTAATATCATTAAGATTTCCCAGCATATAGTTAAAAATAAAGCTGCCAGATTTATTAAAACGTCTCTTTTTATTAAATTTAATAAATAAAGAGAGATAGAAGGAATAGCAGCTAAAACAGGTAAAGATAATAATAATAATACAGCTGTTATTAAAACAGATCATGTAAATAATGTCATTTTACTATAATCCATACCATTAGCTCTCATATTAATTATTGTTACCATTAAATTAATAGCACCTAATAATGATGATATACCAGATAAATGTAATGAGAATATTAACATATCTACTGAGGGACCACTATGTGATTGTATACTTGATAATGGTGGATATCAAATTAATGTTTATAATTATATTAATAAGTATTTTATATTATTTTCTTATTAATTTTTATTATTTCAATTATTTACATAATTGTTTGGACTATTCCTTAAAAAATTATTATATATTCTTATATTTATTATTTTAAATGATTTATTCAATCTCTTATTTATATAAGTTTTTTACAATTTTCTTTAATAAATCTTCTACATCAAATACTAAATTCATAACTTTTAAATCCTTTAAAATATAATTTATAATTATTATATGTAAAATAATTAATTATATGATTTTTAAGATATAATAAATAGATATATAACTCTTAAAAGTTTTTGTTCTTTAATAATATAATAAAAGAACATTTTGCTTCTACAAATCCTCTGCGAAGCGCGAAGCAGAATCAAGATTTATTTACTATATCTTTAATTTTAAATAATCTTTCTATATTATTTACATTTAACACACCATTTTCTAAATATAAAATATTTAATAAATTTTATATAAGAAATTAATAATTAATAGGTATAGATGATTTATCATTATAAAATAATTTATTATTTAATAATTGAGTTTCATTTAAAATATTTAATATATATAATTTTTTTATCGTATTGAGTCTCTGAAATATATTATATATTGGTTTTATTAATATATTTGCGAATAAACCTATAATAATTAATTAAATATATTTATTAATATAATATTATAAAAATATATGAGGTTATTCTCGCATTGAACGATATTTTAGAACTGCATATCCAATTTACAGTTCAACCTGTACCTGCACCTGATTCAACTATTGTTGATGTTACAGCAAGTAATAATGATGGAACTAAAAGTCAAAATGCCACATTATTGATACGAGGAAAACTCATATCTAATGCACCTAACATTAAAGGTACTAAATAATTAGCACTAGAGATGAAAAAATTCTTCACAGAATAATTCCCTCAAAGAACCGTACGTACGACTTTCATCGTATACGGCTCACTCCAAACATAATTTCATCATTATTATGTAATTATATTATTTATTAAATTACTACACAAATTTAAAATCGGCATGAATTAATCACTAATCACCACTAATATTTCAATATATAATAATAGTACTTATACAATAATTTCATAATTTCATAATATCATAATTATATAATTTTATAATTTTATAATCTAAGTTTTTAAACATATTTCCATCTTTAAAGATTGGATTTATATGATAAATATATGTATTATGATTTGAATTGTAAATATGTATTTTACATTGTCAGCATAAACCTTTATTAAATTTATGTTTTAAACTATTATTTTTTCCTCTTTAAATTAATATGATTACTTAAAGTTTTACTATTATTTTTGAGGTTTCAGTCTTTCAACTGTTCCAAATCTTCATGAAATGCATGAATTACTTTTAGTCTTTTAGGAATCATATAAACTTTAGCCGATAACAGTCTAGTAACATTAGTTGGATCTACTAACATTCTAATCTTTTTGTTTTCAAAATTAGAATATGATTTTTCTATTATATCTCCGTAGAATACTCATTTAACATTTTTATGCTTTAGATATTGAATTTTTCGCTTTTTATCCATATCTTCTAAAGTTCTTAAAAAGTATACTCTAGCAATTGATTTTCTACCTCATTTAGGATGTTTTTTTATAGCTCATTTAAATATTAATTTATATAAAGCATTTTTAAGATAATTTCTATAATGATAACTATTTCCTAAATTATAATAATTTGCTCAACCCTTAATCATAGGATTTAATATGGAAATTAATCTGTATGCAGTTAAATTTTGTGATTTGTTAATAATACATTTTATCTTTTGTATAAAGGCTAAAAGTTTATCACGGTTAGGATATAAAGCTATTACTCTGGATCCTGAATGATTAGAATACATAATTGTACGCTTTAAATCTCACTTATCTTGGTATTGGTAAGTGTACCCAAGGAAATTAAGTTTAAACCTTGACTCATTTAATTTAAGTATGTTTGTTTTCTCTGTAGATAAAGCTAATCCACGTTCCTCTAAAAACTTATTCAATTCCGGTAAAACATAATTATATAAAAGATATTTACTTCTACCTAAAATAATAAAGTCATCTTGATAACGTATAACCTTTAAACTAGAGGCAATTCTTGTAAAAATACCATCTTTAAGCATAATGAATATACGACGTTCTTTTGATTTAGTTAATTTTGTAATAGAGTTATAAATACAATTCTCTAAACCATTTAAAGTAAAATTAATCAATGTAGGACTAATTATATTATATTGTGGTGTACTTGTTTCAGAGATAAAAAGTTGACCTTTGTCAATAGCACCACTTTTAAATCATTTATTAATAAAATTTAAATGTTCAAATGGCAAAGATAATGATTTTAATAATCAATCATTATTAATATTATTGAAAAACCCTTTTATGTTTGCATCGAGAATTCATTTATCTGAGTTGAATATCTGAGTATATGAATTAGTTTTATTTTCAGTTTTATTAACATATTTAAGAGTATTTAGATTATTATATAATAAACTTATAGCATTTTTAGCATTTCTGTGTTTACGGAAACCATAACTATTTATATCACTTGTAAGCTCGACTAAAGGTTCAAGTATTAAAAGTATAAGCTGTTGTAACAGTCTATCTTTTATAGTAGGAATACTTAGAAGTATCTTTTTTGTAGAGTTAACTTCTGATATCCATACTCTTTTAACTGGTGAAGCAGAATATTTATTAGGATGATATATCATATCTCTTAAATATTCTACAAGTGTTATAAATAATCTTTCACGATTACTATTATCTATATACATATTATCTATTCCTGGGATTTTAGACCCATCGGATATTATTAATTTATAAACTGCAAAAATTCTAAAATCTAATGACTTTGCTAAGATAAGTTGTAATCTTTGAACTTTAGGGTGATTAGTACCTAATTCGTTTGCCAAGTTAACTAATCTACATTGTTTTGCAAAAACCCTTTCTTGAAGCTTTTTTATTTTAATTTTTTGATTAATTAAAGAATCTTGTGAGGGTCAAACGAGAAGTGACTCTTGTCTATTAATTACTAATGGTAATTTGTCCTGGACTGAGTAAAATCTCTGTTGTAGATGTAAGTAACCCTGTTTAAAGTATAGAGAATTTAGCTTTTGTCCATGATTACAGATCGATGGCCTTTTTAAAAAGGTATTTTGAGAATTACCTCAAACATTTGCTTCCTCTCTTTTCTTGCCCCCGTGGTATCCATATTCTTCTAATTTATAATAAATAAATTTTGAAAGATATGAGTCAAAAATTGACATATAACATTTTAATAATATTATGTAAACCATTAATATTAACTTGAGTATAAACTCAAACAATATAGCTGTAACTGTATTGTTTTCAATTTTAATTAATATTAACTTTCCGAGGTTCCGGTTTTCACAATTGATTTGGTTTTGCATTTCAGCTCTCACTATATTAAAGGTGCCTTCTGTGACGATATTGTGTTTAAGGTTGACATTAAGTACTGTTTCTCCTACCAGTACTATCTTATTATAACACACTAATCCTGGACTAACTTGATCAGTTATGGTTGAATCGCCTTTAAGTACGAAGGTTCACTTTCATTCACCACTAATATAATGTTTTAAATTACCTCAGAGTAGCCTACTCAATTCTATTGTGTTAGTTTGAATCTTTCGACATTCTATGTCAACTAATATCCCCACCTCGTTGGATAAGAATACTGACATTACCTCCACCAGACAAATCCTTCACGGATTGATATCAACTCCGGTTGATCTAATAGATCTAAATCAATTGCCTTGACCTCGTAAAAAGAATCCCATTGTCATTGGCATTACTAAAAAAAATAGTAGGCTAGATCTAGTAACATTACTGTATACCATCTGCCTCCAAACCGTACGTGATAGTTCCCCATCATACGGCTTTCACCCTATCATTACCTATACTTATTAATAATTATAATAATTATAATATAATAAATATTAATCTGCTTCGCTGCTAATAAATATTATTTGCTTTATCTAATAATTTATGATTCTTTATTTCGAATTCTTTAGTTTTTTTTTGAATTATTTATTTTTTCTTTAAGTTTTACTTAAATAATAATATTTCTTCTTGTGAAAGATTATTAAAAGTTAAAAGATAAACTGAAGTCTTATTTATAATTAATAAATAATATTTGATATATAAAAAAGTTTAATTTATTCTAATTAAAAGGATTATATATTACTTTAATAGTTCTAATATAAGATATTTCTACAATATATTATATTATGAACGATAAATAAAATACAATTTGAATAAAGAAGTAAATATAATATTTATATTTTATTTTAAAATAGTAAATATTTTATTAATATAAATAGTTTTTCTTCATGTAGTTATATTAACTCTTTTAAAAGATTTAGGGTATCATAAAGATATTGATTTTTCATTATCATTTATTTTTACTTTACAAGATAAATTAGGTCCAAATTTATTAAATGTTTTATTTAATGTTTTTAATTTAAATTTTCTAGCTAAAGTTAATGCACAAGATTCTTTAATTAATCAAATAATATTTGCTAAATTATCTTTATTATTAACAATACAATAATAATTATAAAAACCTTTTAAAACTGAATTATAATAACGGATAATATCTGCATGATCATGATTAATTAAATTACTTTTAAATGTACCCCTATTTTTTATTTTTATATTGTCCATAGGAACTATACGAGTTTTAATAAAACCATATAATCTTAATATTCTTAACCATTTTACATAATTAAATGTTATAAATATTCTAACTTTCTTACGATGTAATAATAATTTTTTTGAATTATTAGTTAATTCATACCCTAGAAATTTTATTTTATCTTTTTGAAAATCTATTATTTTTATTTTCTCTTCATTTAATATTTCAAATAATAATTTAACTTTATTTAATATTTCTTTAGTTAAAGTTAAACTACCTTCAATTCCTATAATAATATTATACCCATAACGAATATATTCTATATTAATATTACTTATAAAATTTATAAACTCTTTATTATCATACTCTTTTCCTAACTTATTTTTATAATTTTTAGTTTTACTAACTTTATTATATTCTAATTTAAGATTTTCTATTAATAAATCAAATTCATATAAATATATATTACATAATAATTCTCTTAAAATATTACTTTGTGAAGTTCTTTCTAATATATTATTTGTATTATTTATATTATTTATATTATTTATATTATTTATATTATTATGACCTTTTAATTTATTATTAAAATATTCAGTTTTAAGTAATGATTTAATTAATCTTAAAGTCTTTTCACATTCAATATGTTTTTTTAAAATATTTATTAAAAATTTATAATTAATATTATCTAAAGTTTTAGATAAATCTCCTTCAATAGTATATCTTGTATTTTGGAATTTAACATTTAAATTATATATAGTTGTTTGTATATCATATTTAAATCTATAATTATTATTTTTAAATAATTTATCAAAATATAATTCCATTATTCTAATAATAGCTTTTTTAACTATTTTATCACTAGAAGATACTATAAATAATTCTTTCATATTATTTTTATTTAATGAAAATTCAAATATACCATTTTTTAATGAATTACTAATATTAGTTAAATATTTAATATTAATATTATTTAATGTATTATTATTTATATTTTTATAAGCTATTATTAAATTATTTATATTTGAAATATCATTAATATTTATTTTATTATTATTATTATAATTTTTAATAATATCATTATGTACATTATTACGATATTTATTATTTAATAAAGTAATCGTTGTTGTACTATATGATCTTATAGATAAATGATAAGCTAGATCACTTTTTAAACAATTATTGTTTAATACTATTGATCCTCCGTTACCAAGTAAAAATACTTCATTTCTTAATAATTTATGAAATTTATTAGGTAATTTATTATTATTATTATAAATTACCCTTAGGTAATCCCAGGGTATTTTTTGTAGGGTTATTATACATAGGTCCTTGCTAATGTTATGATTATTATTTATAATCTCGACACAATATGATCCTAATTTACCATTGATGATACTAGTAAATCTTATGTGTAATATACTTAATATATAATTATGTATATTGTTCTGTCAAATACCGTTCATCAGTATCAAGTTCGTTAACCTAACCAACATATAATTTAACTCAGAAATAATATATTTAATATTATATCAAATTATTTCTTTTAAATCTCGCTTCATTGTTTGTCTTTCGACGTAGAGTTCGACACTACCAATGGAGATCCGTTTTAAACTATAGGATTTAGTTCTTAAATGTATTAAATTTAAGTACCCTAATAAAAAACCACCTGGCGCACTCATCATTACAGCATGTGCTGATATTACAACATTAAATAATTGACCATTATGAAATAATATTTGTGGACTTGGTCCAGCTAATTCTAAACGTATTATTATACTTAATGCTGTACCTATTAATCCCGCAAATACTGCAAATATTATATATAATATTGCTATTTCTTTACAATTTGTTGAAAATAATCAACGTTGTATTCATACTCATTTGTTTATATTATATTCATTATTTAACATAATTTTTATTTTCTTTTTATTTTACTTTTTTTTATTTTTATTTATCTTATTATTAGTTTGTTCACTTTATTTTTTTTTTTTTTTTTCGTATTTTATTATTATTACTTATATAATATAATGTAAAGTTAAATATGATTTAAGGAAATATTAATATTATATTTACCATTTTTATTAATTAATGTTTTATTATTAGTTGTAATATTACTTGATTTATTATTTAAACGAAGTGATGAAGATATATTATTAATATTTAATGTTCCTGATTGTTTTAATGAGTATACTGATCTTGCATTACTATCTGAATTAGCTAATTTACCTTTATATATTCAATTATAACCTATAATATATTGATATAATATTAATTGTTCTATACTATTATTATTATTAATATAACCATTAATATTATTATAATTTGATATTTCTTTTAATATTAATAATTTATTTATATAATATTTATTATTTATTTTATTATTTATTATATTATTTATATTTATTTTATTATCTGAACTTGGTATATTTTTTAATATTATATTACTATATAATCCTTTATATTGATTATATTTATTTATATTATTACTTATTGTTTTACTTAATATTGTACTATCTAAATAATCATATTTTATATATATTGGTTCTATTATTACTTCTTTATTATATATTTTATTTATTATTTCTAATATACTTTTATTCTTATTTATTAATTTATTTATTATTCTATTTCATAAATATATATTACTATTATTTTTTATTATTTGATTATTATTAGATTTATATATAAATATTATTATATTTAATTTATTTATTGTATGATTAAATATTATATTACTATTATGTATTTTTAATATATTATTTAATATATATTGTGTTAATATATTATTAATTAAATTTTCAATAATTTTATCTTTATGTAATATTTTTAATATATTTATATTATTATTATAATATATATTATTATTATAATCTAAACTATTATTATATTTAGATAATTTATTATTATTTATTTTATTATTATTATTTCTAATAATATTATTATATTTAGAATATATATTAATTATATTATAATTTTTATTATTAATTATTTGATATAATATTTCTTTAATTATTTGTATTTTATTATTATTATTATTATTCATATTTTATTTATTATTTATTCTCATTATTATTTATTATAATAATTATTTATTATTATTATTTAATATATAAAATATTAAAATTATTTAATATTATTAAATAAATTATATATTATAATATATATATTATATTATATTAATATATATATATAATATATACTTAGAGAAGGGATTGAACCTACATTGATTGTATATGAGACAATCGTTCTAACCATTTGAACTATCTAAGTATAAAAATAAATAATAAAAAAATGTCCCTAAAAGGAATTGAACCTATACAACCAGAGCTTCAATCTAGTGCTCTACCATTTAAGCTATAAGAACATAATATAAAAATAAAATATGGTGGGTGGGATAGTAAAAAGAATAATTAACCGCAGCAGATTCATCTACCACAACTATATTTCAACTTCTCAGCTGTCACTTATAGTATTTATCAAAATATTATTATAAAATTTTAAAATATTAAATAATTAATAAAATAATAATAATAATAAAGAGTGAATGACTATATGTTTCAGCCAAATGATGAGTAATTAGTACCCTTAGGAAACAACTTCACGGTGTCATACTAATACACCATTACTGACAATTCCTATTTAATATATACAAATTTCAGTATATAATTCACATAATATATATATAATATACAAATCTTTAAAATAAAGAAAATTATAATATAATATATTAAATATTTTAAGTTAATTAATTAAATAATATTTATTATTTTATTAAACTTTGTTTATTTAATTGTATCACGTATATAGCCCATAATATTAAGGCCATGAGGACTTGTCTTAATCTAAATTATATTAATCGTTCTAAGAAAAATTTAAATATTTTATAATATATATATTTAAATAGATTACGTTCATTAACGGACTTAACCTAATACTTTACAGCATGAACTAAAAACAGTTATGTAGCACTTGTATAATTAAATATTATTATTAAATAATAATAAATAAAAATATTCAAATTATGGTAAGATTAGCGTGTATTATCGAATTAAATTACATGATCCACTGTTAATAACCTAAACGGTCTATTGTTTTGAGTTTCTACATTGTGTAGTACTCCTCAGGTGGTATGTTCTTATATTAACTTAACTATAATATAATTAATATTATTGTTAACATACATTGTTTACACCTATAACTAATTGGTTGACTAATCCAATTTGATACTATAGGTTTCGTCACTCAATGTCAATATTATTATAATTAAATATTTTCATATATTGATTGTCATATATGTATTTATAGATTTAACCCTTACTCATATACTTCATTATAATTTATTTAATAATATTCTAGATTATTTTTATATAATCAATACTACTGACCCTTTATACCATTAATATGTACCACTTGTCCTATATGTCTAACCGCAACGGCTGGCACATAAATTAGTTAGGACTTTTAATATAATTTTTCTCATTATGTTTATTATATTTTAAGATTTTATACTTTAACATTCTTTTCCTTTAGAAATTTATTATTTATTATATAATATTATAAAAAATATTATATCTTTGTTTATTAAATAATCTTTTTATTCATCTTGTTAGATTACTCGTTCAGACTTTCGTCCATTGACAAATATTATTTACTGCTGTATCTAATAGATATTAACCATTATTTCAAGGTTAACGTGACTGTTCCAACTTTCATTGTCAGTTAAACATAGTATTGGCTTGGTTGTCTCTTATACTACCAACTACCTAATGTTATTAATGACTTGACTATTATCAAATTTTTCTTTTATTCTTTATTTATTTTATTATATATAATAATAAAATATTTTATTAGTATTTAACTAAAACAATAGTTCATATTATCATTTATTACTCACGTTTTCACGACTTTAATATAATATATTTTTATTTATTAATATTATTATTATATTGTTTCATTTGCATGTATTATGTATCTAACTAGCGGTTACATTGAGCCAACATCAAGCTCAAATATTTATTTTATTCACTATATTACTTATATATATTAATATATTATAAAAAAACAAGAACAAGTGGACTTGAACCACTAATATTTGATTTGAAGTCAAAAGTATTACCATTATACTATGTTCTTATATTTAATATTATATATATTATATATATTATATATTCGGCGACGCGCTTCGCAGAATATAATAAAACACTTAATAAGAATTGAACTTATATCATTAGTATCGTGGACTAATATTTTACCGTTTAAACTATAAGTGTTATAATATGATAGATGAGAATTGAACTCATAAAATTAAGGCCTAAACTTAATACGTTAACCATTACGTCACTATCAATAAAATATAATTAATTATTTTAATAAGCTATATATTATTATTATTATTAATTTATCTTTTCTTATGAAAACTTTATTATATGATTTTATTATTTAATTTATTTAACCTATATATTATCATATAATTATTAATATTTAAATAGACTTTTTAGTAAAATAATTATATTATTATATTTCGGAAGCGGTAAGATTCGAACTTACGGTTTCTATTTTGAAACATAACTACTCAAGAGTTACACTTTAGACCTCTCAGTCACACTTCCTTTATTTATAAATTTATTTATTTCTTTATTTATATACTGAATAGTGGACTTGAACCACTAACTGTCGATTACAAAACGACTGCTTTACCTGTTAAGCCAAATCAGCTATTAATATTAATTAATAATTAAGTGAATACAATGATAAGAGATATATATAGTATAATTTAATTTGGTAAATTATTACTTAATATATTAAGTATAAACCATATATATTATATATATATTATTAACAATAAAGCATAATAATTAATATAATATTAATGTTATAGTCTTTAACACAAATAAATGTATATTTAGAACCGATTCGTACTTGATATGCTATCAGTACTACGTCATATATATGAATCTTTTTACTTAGCTATTATCTAAATATTTTTAATATAATTTTAGAAATACACCATTGGTAAAATAATAGTAATCCTTTCGTACTAACTATTAAATCTAAATTTACATAATCCCATAGCAGATAAGAACCGAACTGTCTTACGACGTTCTTACAAAATCCTTAAATAAGGTTTAGACTATATCTTCATTTTATAAACTAAAAAATAAATAAATAAAATAATAATATTATGTAAAAAAGGTATTAAGTTTTTATATTTTAATTTTTTATATTATATTTATTTAACATATTTTCTATATATTCATTTAATGTTATATTATTTATATTATTAAATATATAATACATATTATTTAATATAAATATTAATTCGTCTTTATTAGAAATTGTTGCACTACCTTTATTATTAATAAATTTACATATTTCATTAACATAATATAATTTATTAATTTTAATAGTATTTTTTATAAATAAATTATTATTAAAATTTGGTATAATATTATTATTTATATCTTTAACACTTTTAACATCATATCTAACAGTATTTAAATCTGTAATATAAATATTACCACAATTAAAAAAATGTTTAATATCTTCTAATACTATTTTATTATATATATCTTGTACTATATTAAAATACATTCTAATTCTTAAATTATGTACTTTATTATAATCTAAATAAACAGTAATATTACCATCACCATCAAATAAACCTTTAATAAAATCAATAGTTATATTATCATTATTAGGATTATTAATTAATTCTTGATCTAATAATAATTTATTAGATAATATTAAATCAGATAATATTATTAATTTTTCTTTATCATTAAAATATCTTAATAATTCATTTCTATTTAAAATTTTTTTATTAGAACCTAAAATATTAATATTATAAGCCATATTAATTAAATTAACTAATATGGGATGATATTTAGAATCTTTAATAATTGCATAACTTTTAGATTTTGGATATATATGCTCTTTATTAAATATTTTATCAACAATTATTTTAAACATTAAAAAACTTATATATTTTCTACCTCTTAATTTATATTTTAAAAAGAAAGGTATTATAACATTAATTAAATCATTTATATTAGATACATTATATCTAACATAATTTTTATTATCAATTCTATAATATCCAACACCTAAATATTCTTTAACGTTTAAAATAACATTTAAATTTTTTTTATGTAAAGTTAAGTTAAAAACTGGAGATAATCATATATTACTACCTTTTTTACCAGTTTTAACATGGAAACTACCATCCGCTTTTATTAATCCCGCTATATATTCAGGATAATTAATATATTTATTATTATTATTTATATTTATCATTATTTTATTTTTTTTATTATTTTTAGTTTATATATGCTGACGTTTTACCATTTAATATTTATATTCATAGAGAATATATCATATTTGGTCCAATATTATATATATATATTGAGTCGTTACAGGATTTATAATATTTATTATATATTAAAATTTCCCACGGTATTAGTTTATAATTTTATAATTATAATATATAAACTTTCACCGTTTTCAGTCAGTTTGTATTAATATTTATTAATATTAATATTTAGAGGGGCTAAGTGTTCTTAACCCAACTCACGTAGCGTTTTATTTGACGAACAGTCAAACCCTTACAAGCAACTACAACCTGTAGGATACGCTGAGTCGACCATTTTTATATTTTTGTTATCGTTAAATCTCTTTATATTTAACTTCAATAATTTTCATTATTGTTCAGACTATGTCTTAATATCATTATTAATAACAAAGTATAGTTATTTATATTTTATTTTATATAACATATCATCAATAATATACTTAGAAACTAAATTAATTATTATATCTTTATCTTTTCTAGGTATATATATCATATAATATATCTTATTATTACGTTTTGATAAACCAACAGTTGAATGTAAACCAAATTTAGCATTTAATTCATCTTTAATTATTTCATTAGAAACTAATGTGAAATTCTCAGTATGTAATGTTAAAACATTATCACGTTTATGTAATGATCCATCACACATTATTCAATATGCTAATACTATATCATTTACATGTTCAGTAATAAAACCTGGTTTAATATCTTTAATATTATTGTTATAAAATAATTTTCATAATTCTGTAAATGTAGGATGTGTAAAAGTTTTAAAGTAGAAACTTTTGATAGTCGAACTATCTTTTTCAAATCTTACACCAATATTTGGTGAAAATGAATATTTATTAAATAATCCAAATAAATTATGAATTAATCCATATTGTTCCCTAGATTGTTCAAACCTTAAATATGCATATTTTCCATGAATTCTTAATCCAGCATCACCTAATACCATTCCAATAGCTACAGATTTTAAATAATTATTTAAACTTGGTTGTGATATTTTTCAATCCTTTCAGTATCTTGATTGTGTATTAATTTTATTCATTTTATTTTTTTTATTTTTTTTTTTATTTTTTTATTATTATTAATTTAATATTATATAAAACTTTATATTCTAACGATATATAAAATTATCCTTATTAATATAATCCTTTAAATATTAATTATATTTTTCTATGTAATTAATATTTACAATATAAATATTAATAATAAATATTAAATTTTGTTATTAAAATAATGATATCTTGGGCACTCGTGGTTTCTCTAAAAAGAGATCTTTTTAAAGAAAATTTCTTTTAAAGAAATTTAGATTATTGTTATACTACTCACTAACTAGTCGTTGAACGTTTATATTTCTTATATATTATATAAATAATATATTGTATAAAATATACTTCGCTGCAAATCATCTTTCAATCTTTGGTAATGATTGGTTAAGAAATCTTTGCAATTCACCCAATTTATTCTCGACATCGATTAAACTCTACAATCTTCGTACTTCGTACTGTAGAGGGTTTAAATTTTAAAACATCGAGGTGCCAAACTTCCCTTACAATATGTACTCTCTCGGGAAATTAGCCTGTTCAATTGTTATGATATTTTATATTTATAATTATATAAAATAGATTATATTAATTATATAATCTATAATCACATTACTGATTATATCTCTAAATATTACTATTTAGTTCAGACTATTTCATCATATTTATCTAATAAATTTCAAATAAATAAATTAATTATAACACATAAATAATAAAATACTAGTGTATAGTTAAATATTTAACTATATATCCATATATAATTTATACTTCATACATTCAATATTCTTTATATACTCATAAACATAACTATGAAATAAATCATATGAACTATGAGGTATAACTATAATAGGTTTATCACGTTCTAATTTTAAATAAGAATTTAAATTAAATTTATTATTTAACTCAATTCTCATTTGATTAACATCTTCAATTGTAAATGATTGAGTATTTAATACAAAATTTCTTTGTTTAACATGATTATGATAATATAATCATCCACCATCATCCATAAATCAATAAGCTAAACCTCTAGCTGTTAAATGGTTTTCTATTAAACCTCTAGGTACATATTTTTTATGTGTATCTGGATTAATAAATAACTTAGCTATAGGGTTAAATTGTATTACTGATAATGTTTGAAAACCTCAATTTGATACAATCTTTCCAGGTGTTACTTTACTTTCTCTATTCTTAGGATGTGGTTTAGATATTATAAAATCATTAAATACTTCAACAATATGATTTATATAATCTAAATACTTATTACTTCATTCAAATTTAATACGATGTGTTTTACCATTATTTTGAGTATGAATACTTGCATCACCTAACATTAAACCTATTAATGTTTCATATTGAATATTGGTTAAATCTGATAATTGTTTCTTATACTCTTTATATAATCTATTATTTGAAGACTTTATATGTAATAATTGTGATTTTAATATTTTATTTGTCATGATTTTATTTATTTATTTGAAATTTATTGTTCTAATATGTTGGGCGCTACAATCTTAATATATTATTAATATATTGTAATGTTATAGATAAGTTATTAACTTAATAATATAGTTTATATTAAAACAAACTTCGTAGAGAGGACTTATCTATATGATTGTTTGAAAGATTATTGTTGATATCACTCACTTTCTAGTCGTTAAACGTTCTTATATCACCTTTAAATAATATTTAAAGTATATCAATATAAGCTTCGCTGTAGATAGTCCTTAAGATATATAAATATATTAAGGAGTTCCCTACAATTCACCCAATGTATTAAATTATTTAATATTATAATAATTTTAAATATAAATAATTTAATATCCAAAGATAATTATAAATATAATATATTAATAAAATAATTAATATTAAATAAAATAAATTATCTAGGAGGACAACAAATTTATCCCTAACGTACCTTTATCCGTTATCATTATGTCTTACTATCAACAATAATTGTTCATTATACCACACTTATGTGCTCATTTGACTTGTATGTCTTATGATTTGTATGTCATTACGCTATTACACTTAATATTAATATTATTTTTTATATTACTTAGTATTATTGCTAAGATATATGACATATCACGTTATATAACATTGAACAAAATTAACTTTATATTAATTTCGTATAACTATATACATTATACATAATAATATATTATGTATTAAATTTTTAAAATTTAATTATGGTTATTTGTACTATGGACACCTCAGATACTATGGCTGAGGTAATCGCCCCAATTAAACTGTCATATAGTAACTGTTACTATAATATTAATATATTAATAAATAATATTAATTAATATTATTATTTTTTTATAGTTAAGTTTAATAATATAATTATATTTCTTATAAAATATTATAATTGAAATATATATTAATTATTATACAATTTACTATATACAGTGAAGGTGTTAGGGTCTTCATGTCTTACTATGGGTAAATAGTATCTTCACTATTATTCCAATTTCACTAAGTCTGTTTATGATACAGTTGTAGTATCGTTACGTCATTCATGCAGGGCCATAATTAGTGGTCAATGAATTTCGCTACATTATGATCCTCAGAGTAAGACCGCTATTTAACAAAAATTTCTAATATTTATCTTTTTAATATATATTATTATAAATCATTATTGAGCAGTTCTCACACTATATACTATAACTCTTGTTTTTGCATAGTGCTGTGTTTTTAGTAAACAGTCGTACTACTTTATTTTACTTTATTATTATATTATTATTATTTAAATATAATAATAAATATCCTATGGTCTAAACACTAGGAATATTTTGCCGAATTCATTATAAACAGTTAACTTATTCATCTTAACCCTTTACGAGCTTACATACCTGTGTCGGTTTACATTACAGTATATATTTAAATATTACTTTTCTTGTTAATTTTTATTATTATTTTAATATTTATTATTTTTTTATCTATCACTTTATCCTTTCAGATATTTAGCTTAAGTACTGTATTTATTTTAAAACCTTATGTTTTAGATGATAAAGATTTATATTATTATTATAAATAATAATTTTCTTTATTTTCGTTACTCATGTTAGCATTCTTTAATCAATTATTTTCTGCGAAGCGCGAAGCAGATTTTATTTGCAACGAAGCAGATTTTGTTATTATATTAATACTTATATAATATACTTTATTTTATTGATTATGCTACTACCCATTTAATATTATTTATTATAATAATTAATTAATATGACAAATTATAGGTTTATAAATTAGGTCCGTTATATTATCAATATATAATTTATTTTTATTATATTATATTAATTAGTATGTTGTTACACTATTATTAAAGGATGGTTACTATCAAACCTACCAACTAATTGTATAATAAATTATATATTTTTTATCCACTTATTATTATAAATTAAGAACCTTTTTATTATAAATATATAATATATTTATAAATATATTTGTTTTGGGCTGTTTCCCTTTTGACTATTAACCTTATCACTAATAGTCTGATTCTATATATTTTTATATCATTAATTATTATGAGATTAAATATTGTCAGTAAAAGATTAGATCTTCCCTGTATTAAAATATATATATATATTTTAAATATTAAGAGCTATACCAACTAAGATTATTTATATAGACCATACGAATATATGTTTCGTAGCAAACCAGCTACCTGTGTGTCAGATTTGACTTTCTCGGCTTACCATATATCATCTGATGGTATTGCAACACCAACCAGTTCAGTCAATATAATAATATTATTAATATTATATTACTTGTATATAGTAAGATCACACACTATCGGGTCTCATTATATTAACTTTAAATTTTTATTTTCATTATGATTATATTTATTTATTTATTTTATAATAATCTTGCTAATATTATGAACTTGCTAACCCATTATACAAAAGGTACCTACAGTTTATTTTATTTATTCTGTATTGCTTATAAAATCACTGATAATAAACTTCCTTCACAGTACTATTAACTTACATAATATTATTTAATCTTAGTGAAAGTATCACTATATTCATATATTATTTTATATAACATATTACTTTAAGATTTATTTCTTAATATATTTCGTTCACCACTACTTTATATTCTCTTTGTTATTTTATTTTCCTATAGTTACTAAGATGTTTCAGTTCACTATGTCCTTTTATTTTATAGTTTTCTATTCTGGTTTTAATTTAAATTTATTTTGCAATTATTTAAATATTTTATACCACTCTTATTATGTAGTTCTTTTTTATATTCAATGATTTCTTTTATTGTACTATATAACTCACTTCATATCATATGTACTCACTTACTTATATATTTATTTTTTATTTTAATATATTATAATAATTATTATTATAAGTATAATAATAATAATAAAATTTATATTAATAATTTTTAATAATATCATGTAAAGGTTACAAGAAGGATTGCAAATCTTATCTATATGAGTTCGATTCTCATTGATATTTTAATATTATAATATATATAATATATATAATATATATAATATATATAATATATATAATATAAGGGATTATAGTATAATTGGTAATACATTAACTTTGCATGTTAAAAACATGGGTTCGATTCCCATTAATTCCAAAAATAAAATAAAAAAGGTAAAGTGAAATAAATTATAAAGAATAAATAGTAGAAGAAATAATATGATATAAATCATTAATAATAAATTGAGGATAAATACCAATAAATAAAGTAGGTAAAATTAAGGAGATTAACATAACGGATTCTCTAGATGATAGATCACCAATATTAGAAATATTATTAGTATAACCACCAGTAATACGATTAGTTAATTTCATTTGATAAGTAGCAGATAATAAAACACTAAAAGTAGCTAAAGTAGCTAAAATAGGGGATAATTTAAAAGCACCATAAATACTAAAGAATTCACCTAAAAAATTACCAGATAAAGGAGTACCAATATTAGCAAAAGATAATAAAATAAAATAAAAACTAAATAATGGCATAAATGATAATAAACCATTATAATAAGCAACAATACGAGTATGATAACGATCATATAAAATACCACCAACAGCTATAAATAAACCAGGAGAAACTAAACCATGACATATACTTAATAAATATGAACCTTCAATACCAATAATATTATTAGCAAATACACCTAATATACAAACACTCATATGTGATACAGAACTATAAGCAATTATAACTTTTAAATCTACTTGTACTATTGTTATTAAACTAACTATTATTATTGTTAATATACATATAACATAAACTATAGGTATAAATAATAAAGTACCTTCAGATAATACAGGTAATAATCAACGTATTATTAAATATACTGTTAATTTTAAAACTAATCCTGCTAATAATATACTACCAGCTAATGGTGATTCAGAATGTACAACAGGTAATCATATATGTAATGGATATAATGGTGATTTAATCATTATAGCTATAAATAATCCTAATCATAATATTATTTGTATATCTATTGATAATACTAAATTACTATAAATATAATATGATGTTGTTTTTAATATATATGATGATATACATACTGATAATAACATAAATAATGATCCAAATAATGTATATAATAATACATAATATGCTGCTTTTTCTTTATTACTACTACCATATATACCTATTAATATAAATAATGGTATTAATGTTGATTCAAATAATACATAAAATGATAATAATTCTAAACATAAAAAATTTATTAATAATAATATTCCTAATCCTATAATTATTATATAATATAAATTTGATTCTATACTTTTAAAATATCATCCTGATAATATTGTTATTGGTAATAATATTCCTATTAATATTATAAAATATAATGATATTCCATCTATTCCTATTATTATATTTCCTCTATTATAATTATTTATTATAATTTCATTTATTTCTTCAGCGAAACAGATTATATTATTATTTATTGGTATATATTTATTATTATTATATCATCATATTAATACTATATAAAATATTAATATACTTATTAATAAACTTCATTTTCTTATTATTATTCTTGATATTCTTGGTTTTATTATTTTATTTTCACCAATTATTGGTACATATAATGTATAATTTTTTGATATTACTATTAATATTAATCAACTAATTATTATTATATATATTCCTATTCATATTATTGATCCATTTATAACATAATTTGTTAACAAAGTATTTATCATTTTCTTATTTTTATTCTTTTTATTCCTTTTATTTATCTCTCATTTATTCTTATTATTATTACTTATATATATATTATTATATATTTTATATATTTATTTATTTCTTCAGCACCTCGTAAGAACGTAAGATCTTCAGCACCTCGTAAGAACGTAAGATCGTAAGAACGTAAGAAGCAGATTATATAATAATAATTATAATAATATTATTATTAAAATTATATTATAAATTTATAATATGTTATAATAATAAAATCTGCTTCGCACTTCACAGAAAAAGTAAAGTTAAATAAAATAATTCCTTCGGGGAGAAAATAATAAAATTAAGAACCTCATCAATAAAAGACAAAAAATAAAATTAATCAAACAACATCTAAGAAATGTCATAATAAGATAGTAGTTTCATAACCTAAATGATGAGTATCAGTATAATGTAAACTAAATAATCTTCATAAGGATAAACTTAAAAAGATAGTACCAGTAAGAATATGAACAGCATGTAAACCAGTACCAAAATAGAAACAAGAACCATAAACACCATCACTAATAGTAAATGTAGCATAAGTATATTCAATATATTGACAAATAGTAAATAAAATAGCTAAAATAACAGTAATTAATAAACTAATAACAGCATGAGATCAATTATTAGCAATTAAAGCATGATGACTATAAGTTATAGTAGCACCTGAACTTAATAAAATTATAGTATTAAATAATGGTAAATCTAATGGACCTATAGCTGTTATACCTATTGGAGGTCACATAGCACCAATTTCTATATTAGGATTTAATGATGAATGACCATATGCTCAAAATACACCAACAAAAAACATAGCTTCACTTATAATAAATAATAAATAACCTACAAATAATCCATTACGAACTTTTAATGTATGATGTCCCTCATATGTTGCTTCACTAATTATATCTCTACCTCATAATCCCATACTATATACTAATATTATTATATTTAATGGTATTATATATGATGATATTAAATATTGATGCATTACTAATGATAAATTAAATAATAAACCAAATAAACTAAATGCTGTAAATATTGGTCATGGTGATGCTTCTACTAAATGATATGGATGTGCTTGTATATTTGATATCGTTTTATTTACTAATTTATCTACTATTATATTATTTTTTATTATTTTAGTATTTCTCATTTTTTTATTCTTTATCCTTATAAATTATTACCTTATTTATTTTTAATATAAATTATATTAAATGGATATTTTTAGTGATTATATTTATCTTTTTAATAATTGTTTAATTATTTTTATTATTACTTATATTATTATTATTATTTTATCTGCTTCTTACAAAGTACCGATTATTAACTATATAGTTTTATTTTATTTATTATTTACTTAATTATTATTTATATATTTAATAACTAAATATAATTATAATATTAAATATTATAATAGAATAATATATTAATTAATAAATAAGAATAATAAAATTTATATAAAAATATAAAATGTAACGGATATAATGAGAGTCGAACTCATACAGTTTTAACCCACTACTTAGCAAGTAGTTTGTCTTACCAATGACTATATATCCAAAATATTATACTTATATAATATAAAAAGTAAAGTTAAAAAATAAAATTAATAATAAAATTATATAAAATTATAAATAAGAGGGTAATTTAGAATTACGAGAGGGATTTTTAATATGTAAGGCATTAGTACGATATTCATAAATAAAACCAATAGATAAGATAAAAATAAAAATAAAAATAATAGATAAACCAAAACTACCAGTACCTTGAGAAGGATTTAAAGCTAAACTATAAGGTAAAAGACTAGAAACTTCTAAATCAAAAGGTAAGAATAAAATAGCAATTAAAATAAAAGAAACTGAGAAAGCAGCACGAGTTTGATTAAAACTACTTAAACCACATTCAAAAGGTAAAGTTTTATCATTATATTTATTATTATAACTTAATAATATATTAATACCTAATAATAATTGACTAACAATAGGTATTAATATAAAATATATATATATTGTATAATTATTTAATAACATTTATATTATTCATTGATAATAGTCTAATATAACTGAACCATTTATATATATATCTAATACTAATAAAGGCATTAATATTAATAATGTTAATAAACTTATTATATAACTTATTAACGGAGAAGCTGAACTTATATTATTATTTATTTTATATATAATATTATTATTATTATTATTATTATTATCATATAATATTTTAATAATATAACCATAATAATAAGCTGTAATACAACTAATTAATATTAAAATTATTGAACTAAATCAATAACCACTTAATAAACCAGATATTAATATATAATATTTACCATAAAATCCAATTAATGGTGGTATACCCATAAATGACGTTAATGATATAATATAACATAATGTTAAACTTTTATTTTCTATTATTATATTATATAAATCATTTATATATACAAATTGATTACGTCTTTCATTAATTAATAAATTATTATTATTATTATTAATATTATTAATTAAAGGAGAAATATATAAGATAGTAAAAATAATAATTAAGAAAATATTAATATGAGTAATACTATATTGATAAATATTAAAAATATAAGCTAAAATAGTATAATGATTATTACTAATAATAGAGAATAACATATAACCAGAATTAGTTAAACCACTATAAGCTAATAATTTTTTTAAACTAATTTGACTTAAACCACCAATACCACCAATAATCATAGATAAAATAGCAATAAATTGTAAAATATGAATAATAAAAATATTATTAAAATAAATAAAATTAAATAAATGTAATAAAGTATAAATAAAAGTTAAAATACTAATTTTAGTAACTAAACTAATTCAAATAGTAACAATAATAGGGACATTATTATAAATATTAATTAATAAATTATGTAAAGGTGCTAAACCAATTTTAAAAATTAAACCAATAAATATTAATAATAAACTTAATGTTATAATAATATTATTAATATTATTATTATTAATAGTATATAAATATATCATTATATCTGTTATATTATATAAACCTGTTTCACTATATAATAAAGCTAAACCTATTAATATTAATATTGATGCTAAACTACCTAATAAAAAATATATTAAACCTGATTTAGCACTATATATACCTAAATCTTTAGTTAAATAATTATTATTATAATAATAAGTTGTTATAATATATAAGGTATAACTTTGTAATTCAATACTAATAAATATTATTAAACTATTACTTGATTCTATAAATAATATCATAGCAAATATATTTAATAATATTAATATTATATATTCTAATCCTGGATTATTATTTATTATATTTAATATTGATTTAGTATTTATTATTTTATTATTATATAATATTAATAAATATATAATAACTATTATTAATAATAATATTTTAATACTTATTGTATAAGGTGTTATAATAAATGTATTATTAAATAATGATAAACCTTTTCCTATTATTATTATTTTTGAACTATTTCATATTATTATTAAACTATATATTATTATTAATATTGATATTATTATAAATTCTTTAAATTCTTTTATTGTGTATTCTTTATATGAACTATATAATATTAAATTTATTATTCCTATTAATAACATTTTTATTTAATTTTTTATTTTTTTTGTATAGTTATAAATTAAAATTATATATTATTATATATATTATATTATTTATTAATTATTTATTAATTATTTATTAATTATTTATTAATAGCTAAATAGAATAAGATATTTTCTAAAATACTAACAAAAGGTAATAAAATAATAAAATAACTAAAATAAATAATAGTAGCTATTTGACCTAATAAGATAAAAGGTACTTCAATATGTTGACCACCTAATAAACCTAATAAAATAAAATTAGAAATAAATAATCAATATAATAATTTAGATATAATTTTAAAAGCATTACCTCTTATAATACTAAAATCAACAAATGGTAATGATAATAATATTAATATAGCGGCTAACATTGTTATAACACCACCTAATTTAGATGGTATTGATCTTAATATAGCATAAAATGGTAATAAATAAAATTCAGGTACTCAATTATTATATTTAAATATATATATATTTATATATATTTATTTATCCATATATTTCTATATGGTTTAGACTATGTCATATACAATAATAATAATAAAATTAAAATTGTATAGAGGCGCTAATTGAAAGAATATTATTAACACTATTCACTTTCTAGTCGTTGAACGTTCTTATATCAAGTATATTAATACTATTATATATTTATAATATATTTAAATAATATTTATATAATGTGTTTATATAAGCTTCGCTGCAAATTGTCATAGTTATAAATTATTTAACTTATTATAGTTATAAATTATTTAACCTTAGAGTTTCTTGCAATTTACCTCTTTTTTTCCATTATTATAATTATTATTTATAATTATATATTATTATATATACCATTATTATTATAATTATATATACTATTATTATTATTATATTAATATATATTATAATATATACTATTATTATAAATATATATTATTATATATACTATTATTATTATAATTATTTATAATGATATATACTATTATTATTATAATTATTTATAATTATATATAGGGCGACAGACTTTATATACCAATATATTTTATACAATTAATAATAATTATTATGAATTTTATAATAATATTATATTATTTAATTTTTAAAATAATATAAGATACTATATATTTAATATATTATTTAATATATTCTAAAGATTAAAATATAATTATTAAGAATATAATTCTTTAATTAAATAATATTTAGTAACTAAACAGAATAAAATTATAAATATAATAAGTATTATATATAATAATATATTATATATTTACTTAAGTATAAAATAAACCATAAGTAAATAGTTTAAATTCATTATAATAATATGTATTCTTATATTTAATCTTTAATTTTAAATTATTAAAGGATTATTATATTAAATAATATATTTATTAGTAGTACTTCTTATTGAAAATAAGAAGCAGTTTAATACAATATATATTATTAATAGAATATAAATAGTGTTTAAATTATAAATTAATATAAAATATATTGATAATAAAATATTTATATTTATCGCAGCTGGAGTAACTAAAGGATTACCTTCTATATAATTTTCTGTATCACCTAACATATTAGGGAAATAAAATACTAAAATACTATAAATAAATAAAAATAAAAATATAGTAACTAAATCTTTAAATAAGAAATATGGTGCCATAGGGATACGATCAATATTACCAGTAATACCTAAAGGATTATTACTACCATGTTCATGTAAAGCTAATAAATGTAAACAAGCAGCAGCAGCTAAAATAAAAGGTAATAAATAATGTAAACTAAAGAAACGTTGAATTGTTGGATTACTAACAGAACTACTTCCTCAAATAACAATTATATAATAATAGAAAATTTAAATTCTATTCTCATCATTTTACAATGATGTTTAGACTATGTCATCAACCAATACATCTTAAAGATTACCTATCATATAAGATTGATATATTAATATTAATTATAATAAATAATTTTAAATATAATTCTATTATTATTTATAAATAATTTAATTAAATATTTTCTGCGAAACAGATTATCTGTATAGGTGTTGGGCGCTCGTGTCAAGATTATTGTTAGTATTACTCACTTGTTAGTCGTTGAACTTTCTTATTACCACTTTATTATTTATAAAAGCTAAAAATATATATAATATTTTTAATACTGTAATAAGTTTAGCTGCAAATTATCTTAATTAAATTCTATATATAAAATATAAATTATTTTATATTTAATAGAAGAGGATTATTTAAAGTAGTATAATTAAGATTTTCTTGCAATTCACCCAATTTGCCATTAAACATTACTGTTTAAGGAACTTATTTTTTATATTTATTTTTTCTTAATAATAATATATAAGAAAAAGTAATTAAAATAACAATTACATCATTTTTATAATTTATATATTTTGTTAAGAAAGATTATTTTAAGATATATCCTTTCATAACTTATAAATTTATAATAACTTTATAAATAATTTTATATTAAATATTTAATTATTTAATTTATAATGTAATTTTAGAAAATAATTATTAAATATTTATAAAATATTTGGATAATTTAAATCATTATATTTTAGACTAGATTTTAAATCAGATAATCATTTAATATAAATTATTAATTTATAACCAATTAATGGATGATTACCTGAAAAAGAAAAGAAATTAATAACTTTTTGTATATCAGATTTAGATGTTATATTTAATTCTAAATATTTATTTTTTTCTATTTTTATTATAGATTTATTATTAAATAATAATTTTATACCTTCAAATAATAATATATCTGAACATTGTTTTAATTGATAATAACCGATACCATTATTTTTTATATTAAATATACCTTTAGTTATAGTAAAACCAATTAATCAATTATTAAAATATTTTAAATTTTTATAATCTTCAGCTGTAGTTGGTAATTTATTAATATTTTCAATATCTTTAATATTAATATTATTATAATTTATTATATTATTTTTCATAATATATATAACTATATTATATTGTAATATAAGATTATTAGTTAAAAAATAAATATTATGATATATTAATAAAGGAAATAATATTTCTTGTAATTCAGTTTTATTTATAATTAATTTACAATATTTAGGATTATTTCCTTTTGGAAATGTTTCTATTATTCCTAATTTTAATATAGAATGAATATATTTTAAAGTTGATATATCTTTTATATCTAAATTTAATATTAATTTTATTTTTATAAAACCTTTACTTGATTTATTTATTATTATATTACCTTTTCCATCTATTAATCCTATTAATAAACTTAAAAATGAATAAGGTATATTTAAATAATATTTATCTGTTATTATTCTTTTTTGTTTTCTAGCATATTTATTAATTATTCCTATTGTTATTAATTTTATATTATTTATAAATTCTGCTATTGCTTGACCTATTAATGGTATAGCTGTTACTAAATTAGTTATTACTGTTGCCAAAACTATAATATATATTATTCTATCCTTTATTATAATATATATTATTATTTATATATATATTATTTTTTATTTGGTATTTAATATATAATAATTATTATTATTATTAAATATGTTAATATAATATATATTATGTACTATTAATATTAAAATATTAAAGCCTTGTACATTAAATAAGAATATTTAATGATAGTTTCCGAGTGCACATTAAGCATCATTTCAGATACCTATTATTGAACCACTCTGTCGGGATAACATAACTTAACCACGGTCTTATTATTTAACATATAATTTTAACCAGTTTTCAATAATATTGCATTATATATTTATATTTTATATATAATTATTATTATTATAATATAAAATAATTTTAATTTTAGTAATAATAATATTATTAATATTTAATATTATTATTATATATGTATTGTTTAAAATATTATATATAATACTATACCCTACAATAATATATGTAGATTTATAATTATATTTCACTTTTAAAATTATAAATAATATTAATTTATATATTTTACAAATTTATATTTCATTGATGGTATTATATATGGTTTAATAATATTTATTAATGTTATCATAGATTCTGATAATATATAAATATTATATTGATTGTTATTATTATTTGTTTTTTGAATAATTGATTTAATATTATATTTATATAATAAAATATTTATTAAATATAATATATTATTATATTCAAAATTATTAATAGTTAATTTTAAACCATATTTATTATTATTTTGACTTTTAGTATTATCATTCATTATTCATATAGCTAATGCTAATGGTGTTAAATAATAATATAAAGAAGAAGGAATTATTTTTTTATTATTTATATATCATTCTTTATAAATAAAATTAAAACTTGTATAAGTTCATGTATTAAATCTTATTATTTTTCTTATTTTACCATTTTTACTTAATTTTGTTGTAATTTTTGGAATATTAGAATTACAATAACCTAAATTAGATATTATATTATGTAAATATAATAAATAATCTTTATGAGATCCTTCTTGATAAAATAATATTTTAGTTCCTACTTCTTTTATATCTTTTTCTACTATACCATCACCTAATAATGTTCCATAAATTATAGATATAATATCTTTATTTAATGGTCCTATTTTATTAGTAATATCTTTTTTAAACTTACATAATGTTAAATTTATTTTATTATTAGATATTAAATATATATTTATTTGTAAAAATATTATAATATTAATATTAGTATTTAAGGCATAATAATTACCTCAATGTGACATTTGTCCATAAACTAAACAATACTATTTATTTTATAAATAATCTGCTTCTTATTGAAAATAAGAAGTGCTGCTAAATAAATAATTATATATATATTATTTAATTTATATATATTTATAAATTTATATATTTATAAAATATTTGGACTGTACATTAAACATCATTTCAGATATCTACCGGTGATCCAGTCTCTAGCGATTATTTATTTAACCGACGATCTTATTAAATCTTTTATATTTAACTTTAATCGTTTTCACCAATATTGCCATATTTTTCTAAAGTAATAATTATCTATTATTATTTAACTTTATTATAATCTTTTTAATAAAAATTACGATTATATTAATACATATATTTATTTAATATAATATTATTATTTAAATTTTAATTTTATTTTTTAAAATATGACTATCATATAAATTATTTAATATTATATTTTATTTAATACTTTATTATTTAGATTCTATCTTTTTTTTTATATATATTATATAATTATAATTTATTCTTATTAATATTTAAACTTATATTATAATTAATTAATAAATATATATTATTCTTAATACATTTATTAAAACAATATAAATATTAATATATATATTATTTATAATATATTTAAATATTAGATATACTTTATATAAATATCATATATACAATATATAAATATAATAATAATATTAAAATACTATAAATAATTAATATTTAAATTAAATAATTTTATTACTTAGATTATATAAAGATCTAATTAAATTAATATTATATAACTTATATTATATACTTTTCTTATAATCTGCTTCTTACGAAGTACCTATTATAAATTTTATTATATCCGGCGAAGCGCTTCGCAGAATATATTATTTATAATTTATACTTATTTTAAATAATAATTATTCAATATATTTATAATCAACACTTATTTATATTAATAATATTTAATTAAGTAGATATATAAAAAATATCTCATATTTAATATATTTAATATGATTAGTAAAGAAATAAAATCTGTTAAACAATATTTATTATTATTAATTTATTATTATAAATAATTATTAAATCTTTATATAAATTAAATATATATTATCTGCGAAGCAGATTATAATTGAATTAATATATATTATTTATATTTATTATTATAAACATACTTTCTAAAACATTTATAAATAATTTTAACCTATTTATTATGTTTTATATTTATTATATATTTTATATATTTTCTATAATTTATATAATTTATATAATTTTTATATAAAAATTTATAATTATAAATAGGGTTTATTCTTCTGCGAAAGCAGATTATATAATAATATATTAAATATATATAAATTATCTGCTTCTTACGAAGTACCGATATAATAAATTAATATAATCGGCGAAGCAGATAAAATATATATTAATTTTTCTCAATATAATATATAATATATATAATAATATATATTTATATTAAATAATATATATACTATAATAAATAATTTATATGATATAGGGCTATTATTTAAACCCAAGAATCCTGTTATTATCATTAATAAAAATATAACAACACCAATATATCATAAAGCTATACGAGGAGCTCTATATGAACCATAGTATAAACCACGTGCCATATGTGCATATACAAATATAAAGAAAAATGCTGCACCATTACTATGACAATATCTTACAACTCAACCATAATTTACATCCATCATGATCATTAATAATAATTATAAACATTAAAAAATAAGTCATTTAAATGATTTTAAATCTAATTATATATATATATATTATTATATTATCAATATTTCGTAAGAAGCAGATTATTTACTAATATCAAAATATTATTAATATATTCTATTTTTAATTTATAAACTTTATGCTTTATATACCTGATTATAATTAATAAACAGTAAATTAGATAATAATTTATCATTTATATATATATATTATACTTTTATTTAATTATTATTTTAATAATATTATATTATTTGGTCGTTATTTTTAATCTTTAACAAAATATAAATAATTTATTAATTACTATAATATTTTAATTTTATAATGAATTTATAATAAATCTTATTTTCTGCGAAGCGCTTCTTATTGAAAATAAGAAGCAGATTTTATTTAATTTATTTTATATAAATAAGTTTTATAAATATTTCATTATAACTCATAAAGTTTTTAATTAATAATATTATTTTATTATTATTATAATAATTAAAATCATTAAAATCAAATCTTTTATTAGTTTTTAATCTATACTGTTCAAATATAAAATATATATAATATATATAATCGGTACTTCGTAAGAAGCAGATAAAATATATATTAATATAAGATATATAAGATATATAATATATATAAGATATATAATATATATAAGATATATAAGATATATAATATATATATATTTAAAAATATATATTAAATAAAATATTATACCTTTTATATTCTAACTAATATTACCTATATTTAAAATATCTGTAATATATTCTAACACTTTTTTATCATTTGTAAATTAATTTTAAATCTAATATTATAATGTATTATTATATTATATATAAATTATTTTTTATATTAGTAAAAATATATATCTATTTAATATATAATTATTAGATTTATTTAATTAAAATATAGGAACATAATAATATTAATATATGTAAATAAAATAATTAAAGAGAATATAAATTGATTATATATAAATATATTTATAATATATATTATATTAAATATATATGGACTATCTCATCATAATAATAATATTATGTATAGCATATAGTCTCTGAAAATCAAAATAATTAAAATATATAATTATATAAATAATTATAAGATTCTACTGGTTATACTTAATGTATATTCCAGTAATTTGCTATATTTAAACAACACATCTGATGGAATTAATATGTTGTACAGAATAAAAGGCTAAATTTATATTAGAACTATAATGCATAGCTAAAAATATACCAGTAGCTAATTGTATTATTAACATAACACCTAATAATGATCCTAAATTTCATCAATATGATATATTACTTGGTTGTGGACTATCAATAATATAACTATTAACTAATCCTAAAAATATATTACTTTTACGTAATGCCATTTCTTTTTATTTATATTTATTAATACTAATATTAATTATTTATTATAAATAAAAATTTTATTATTTTATACCAAATCTTATATAAGTTGGTTATGATATATTTTATTTTATTAGACTTTTATTATTATTTATTATATATATATTCGAACTAGGTCTGATTTGAACAGACATCCTTCTACGTGACAAGTAGACACTTTACCATTAAGCTATTAGTCCTTAATTATTAATAAATAAATAAATAAATATTAATAAATAAATATTAATAAATGTTAATTAAGATTTATAAGATAAAAGTTTATAAATATTATTATTATTATTTGTAAATATAAAAATTATAATAATTAATTATTATAAATAAAATAATAAAGATTATAATTATATCTTAAAGTAAGGGTGATAATAGAGACTTGAACTCTAATTAAGTGTACCACAAACACCAGTTTTACCACTTAAACTATAACCACCATATATTAATAAATATCTTAATAAATATATTAATATTTATATTAATTATTATATTAATAATTAAATTATATATATATATATTAATATACTTATAATAAATATAATAAATATAATAAATATAATAAATATAATAAATATAATAAATATAATAAATATAATAAATATAAAAATGTAAAGTAAGAAATATATAAATTTACTTAATATAATTAATTAAATAATATTAAATAATTAAAGATAAGGTAAAGGGTAAAATAATGAATAATAATAAAATTAAATTATAAGAGATATTATAATTAATAATTATAGAGATATAATAAATAAAAGAGATAGTAATTAATAAGGATAATAAATAAATACTATAATGTTTTATAGTTAAATTATTATTATTAAAATTATTATTAAAATTATTATTAATAAATTTATAAGAATTTAAAGAAGATAATTGAATAATATTATAACTTAAATAATTTAAACTAGAATATAAACCATTAGGACCATAAATTTGTAATAAACCTTTATCAATAAATTGATTAGATAAAATAGAAATATATAAAGTAAATCTTAAAATAATATTATTAATAATTTGATCTAACATAAATTTACTATTAGTATATAAATAAAAATTATAAAAATAATTATTATTAATAAAAATTAAGAATAAATAATATTTATATTCATAAATAAATAAAACAAAAGATACAGAAATAATAGTTAAAATTAAAGGTAATAATTTATAAGATATAGGTAAACTTAATTCAATATCAACAATAGATAAATTAGAAGGGTGAGTAAAAATACTATTAAATGGAGAACCAAAACCTAAATATATATCACGAGTTAAATAACCAATAAATATTGATAATATTGATAAAATTATCATAGGAATTAACATTTTATAATCTGATTCATGAATATTATTATATGAATAATAATTAGCATTAGGTGTATTATAAAATACTAAATATAATAATCTAAAACTATAAATTGATGTTAATGTTGCGGATATTATAGCAAATCAATATAAAGTAAAACCTGATAATGAATAAACACCATAAGCTGATTCAATAATTAAATCTTTTGAATAATATCCACTTAATCCTGGTATTGCCATTAATGATAATGATGCTATTAATATTGATATATATGTTACTGGTAAATAATTTATTAATCCTCCAAATGTTCTTATATCTTGACTTTCATATATTATACTATGTATTATTGATCCAGCTGACATAAATAATAATGCTTTAAACATTGCATGTGTAAATAAATGATATATACTTACTTGATAATTAGATAATCCAATAGCTAATACCATTAATCCTAATTGCTAATACTATATTTAAATTTATTCCTTTATTTATAGTTTGGACCATTTCTTTATTAATATTTTTTATTATATTAATCTTTTACTATAAAATTTATTAACTACAAAATAATTTTTATTTTTACTTTATTATTATTAATAATCTTTTTTAGTTTTTAATTAATAATTTATTAATTAATTATCAATAATATTTAATATATTTTATTTTCTATATATTATATATCTTTAACAACTAAATATATTTTATATTATGACTTATTATATTTACTATAATATATTTTTATTAATCGTTTTAATATATATTTATTCTTTTAAATAACATTAAATTTAATTTAAACAGTTAATATTTATATATATATATATAATATATAATATATAATATTGATTTATTTAATAAATTACTATATAGTTCTTTTAATATTATATTATATTTATAACATAATTTATTTAATTATAATAACTTTCATAAACATATTATATTTATTATTAAAATATTAATATTATTATTAACATTAAATTTAATATATTTCTTAATATATATATTATAACATAATATACTTAATCAAAGATATAATATAAAAGATCAAAAACATTAATTTATTTTTATTGTTTTATTAATAATATTATTATATAATTAATTATTTAGTAGGTAAACAGATTATATATTATAACATAATTTTTATTAATATTAAATATTGTATTATTTTGTGATTTATTTAATAATAATAAAGTATTATTTAAAATAGATATATTTGTTAAATTATCATAATTAAATATTGTTTTGTGTTAATATTTTAATACATTAATATTTTAATATATTAATATTTTAATATATTAATATTTTTAATACTTTAATACTTAATAGAAGAAATAAATATAAAAATTATATTAATATCAAACGTATGGCCTCTGAGGTTCCTATTAATTTACTAATAATTATAAATAAATATAATATTTAATCTATTTATATAATTATAATTATTATATAATTATATATTATTAGTTTATTAAGTTAGTTACCTGCGAATTATAATATATAATTATTATTATATAAAATTTTACGCATATAGTTTGATTTATAATATATTAACAATAATTAATAATTTATTATTATTATTATATTAATATTTGAGCCATATAAGATTGACTCATAGTGGATAAAGCGATTATTTTTTTTAAATCATTAGATACGATAGCTATTATACCAGCTATTAAAGTAGTTAAACCACCTAATCATAAAATAATTAATAAAACAGTAGGAGTATATTCTAATAAATAACTACTACGAATTAATAAATATATACCAGCACAAACTAAACATGCAGCATGTAATAAAGAACTAACTGGTGTTGGCAAAAAAGTTTAATATAATATATTTATATTAATAATATATTACATAACTTTATTGGACTATATCTTCATATTTAAATTATATTTATTAATATTTTTAATAATAAATTTTTATTACGCAGATAATATATTTTTAATCAATTAATATATGAAATTAATTATTTAGTTTTTAAAAGGTATATAACTAAATTATTTTATTATTAATAATAAATTTCTTTTATTTACAATTATATTAATATGATTTTTGATAATTAATATTATCATTTAATAATTTAACTAAAGATTTAAGTATATAATATATAAATATTATTAATACTCTATATAATCTAAAAGATTTTATATTGGTTTTAAAATATAACTATAAAAAGAACGATCTGTATCAATAAATCCTGATAATCAAATATCATTTAAATTCAATAATTGACTAGTTTCAATTTATTTTATATCATTTTTATAATAATAATTATATTATATAAATCTTGTTCATTTATAATATTAAACTTCAATATATTTTTAATTTTAAATTATGATTGAGTTATTTTAAATTTAATATTATTTCTATATAAAATATGAAATGAATTATATTAATAATAAAAGAACTATCACTTTAAGTAAAACCAATTAATCAATTAATAAAATTTTTATTATTATTATTTATTTAATAAATTATAATACCTATGATAATAAGGTATTAAATTATTTAAATATGTCTCACGAATAGTCTCTGAGGATCCAATAAATAATAATAAATAATATATTGTTTCCTGCTGATTGTTTCAATTTTTGGATTTTACTTATAATATTAATAAATAATGGAGTACCAAAAGTTTATACGAAGTGTTCCAGCATAAAGTGAGATCTATTATTTTTATTATAATTTTATTAATAAAAAGGGAAGGCCCTAAAACCAGTATAATTATTTAAACCTTCTATACTATTTAATAATCAAGTATGTAAACCTAATTGAGCACTTTTAGCAACAGCACCAATTAATAAACATAACATAATTAATGTTAAAATATCAGTATTAATATAAGAACTTAAACTATAAATAGTACTATAATTTAAAGAACCAAAAGTAATTAAAATTAAGAATAAACCAATAGTCATAAAAGTATCACCAAATTTATTCATTAAAAAAGCAGATAAACCACTTTTCATAGCTGCTAATCTAGTATGTCAATGACTTATTAATAAATAAGAAGAAACACCAATCATTTCTCAACCAACAAACATAACTAAATAATTATTAGCTGTAACTAAAATAATCATAAAACCAGTAAATAATGATAATATACTAAAAAAACGTTGTTGATGTGGATCATGACTCATATAACTTATAGAATATAAATGAACTAATGATGATATAGTACAAACAGCAACTAATAATGTTATTGATAATTCATCAATAGTAAAAGCTCAATCTATTTCTATATTATCTATTGTTATTCAATTAAATAAATTTATACTATATATTATATTTAATATTATAACATTATAATATAAATATCATGAATATATACATGATATTATTATACATATTGTTGCTATATATTTTGAACTATTATATCCTAATAATCTTCCTAATAATCCTGATATTAATGATCCTATTAATGGTAATAATAATATTATTAATAACATATTATATATTATTTATATTTATATTACCTTTTACTCTATAATAACATACTAATATACTTAATCCTATAGCTGATTCTGCACCAGCTATTATTAATATTATTATTGTTCATATTAATCCTATACTATCATCAAAATAATTACTACTTAATAATATATTAAATGTTCCTCCTAATAACATTATTTCTATTGCTATAAATAATAATATTACACTCTTTCTATTTAATATAAATCCTAATAATCCTATTATTATTATATAATGACTTATTAACATTTTTATTTTTTTTTTTATCATTTTATATTTTATTTTTTAATTTTTTTTTTCATACTCTATTATATGATTATTTCATATTTTATTTCTTTATTATATTTATTATATTATCTTTAATATTATTTATTAAATAATATTATTTATTATTATTTACTTTAATATTATAAATTCTTTTTTATTATATTTTTTATCGGCGAAGCAGATTTATATACTTTATTATCTATAATATATATAAATTAAATATATATTATCATTTAAACTATTTAAATATTAAATTTATTTTATAGTTAAAAATTTTAATTATGATTTTATAATTTACTGATACCACGATTATTTCTATAATTATATTCATGTGTTTTATCAATATTAAATAATGGTTTTATATTTAATGCTTTAATAATAGATTCAATATCTGGAATTGGATTTTGTTTAAAATATCTTCTACTATTATGACAAACTTTAACCATATTTAAATAAGTTAAACCTTCTTCAGTATTAAATAATCCATGTTTTTTTAATATTACTAAAGTTACTCATAATATAAAATCTATACGTTTACGTGTATAAAATTCTACTTTTAATAAGTTTGGTATTAATATTCAACAATGAAAATCTATAGTTGTAGTTATAATTCTAACTTTATTTTGATCAGGATATAATTTATTACTAATACTTTTTATTTCATAAGAGATTGGACAATTTTCATCTGGATTTAATCTTATTAAATAATCTAATATACATTGCATAACATTTATACAATATTTATGTTGTGCTATTAAAAAATGTAATCCATTTTTTTGTGTTTTTATTGAAAAATTACCCTCACCTTCAATAAAACCTACTATTCAATTTATATTAATATATGGTTTAATTTCATTAATTTGTGGATATAAAGGTAAGGATTATTCATCATATTTATTTATTTTATTTTTTATTTCTATTATTTTAATCATTTTTTCTGATTTATTTAAATCACTATTAAAATAAATATTTAATCCAGTCTTTCATAAATTATAATCATATCTTTTTTTAGTTAATAATGGATATTTATCAAATAAGGGTATAATTTTATTTAATAAAACATCTTTATTACCTATTGATATACTACATGTACTTTCATTATTATAATAATATATATTAACATTTTTTATCTCAAATTTATTTAAAATATCTTGTAATACTAAATTATCATCTTCCGTCCGGAGGACAGGTACTTTAATTGTATAATTAAATTCTGCTCTAGTACCATTATTACGAATATTAATTCTAAATCCTCCTTCAGCAATCGTAAACCCAACCAATCACTGTTTTCAATCATCAGATGCATTTATATTTATAACATTATTATTATTATAATAATTATTATAATTAATTAATGCTTTTATTAATTTATTTTTAACATTATTTGAATATTTTATATAATTTAAATTAATTTTTTGTATTATCATATTATTATTATTCATTATTTTTTATTATTTATTATTTATTTTCAATTTATATTATTTTTATAAAATAGATTATAAATTTATTTACAAGTTTTATAAATATTTAATTAAATATTTATATCTAAAACTGGAGTTGAACCAATATTAGTTATAACTATGATAACCGTTTTAACCATTTAAACTATTTAAACATTATTAATATAGTATAGTTAAATATATTTTTAATTTAATATATAATTATTTATACTGCATATAATAATAAGAAACTTATCATTAAACAGAATAATCCTGTTGCCTCCGCCAATGCGAAACCTAATATAGCATATGTAAATAATGTAGATCTTACAGATGGATTACGAGCTGTACCATTAATTAATGCAGCGAATACTAATGCGATACCTATTCCGGCACCTAATAAACCTATAGTAGCTATACCACTACCAATATATTTTCCTGCTAATACTAATTGCATATTATATAATTTATAATTTTTCATATTAATGATTTTTGTATTAATAAATATTAATAACCAATATTTTAAACACCTTTATAAATAAATATTAAAATTAATTAATTAATATTATTATTAATAATAATTATTTATAAAAGGATTGGTTTACTTATATTATAATTAATTATTAATAATATTATAAGTAAGTAATATAAATAAATAATAAGGATAAGTTTCGATTATTGGTACATCGAGTTAAGCTGTAGACTTAATGGCATACGGCCGTTATGAGTTCGATTCTCATCTTATTCATTAATATTATAATTATTTAATATAATTATAATAAATTTATATATTCTATTTATTAGCAGCGAAGCAGATTTATATTTTATTATATAATCTTATTCATTACTGGGGTATGATAGATTTGAACTACCACTTTACTATGTGTAAGATAGTCGCTTTACCAATTAAGCTAATACCCTTAATATTTAATAATAAATTAACAATAATATAATAAAAAAGAATAACAGATATAAGCCAAACGGTGAGGCGCTACTTTTGGGAAGTAGATACGGTTAGTTCGACTCTAACATATCTGATATATTATATTATTATATAAATTATATATTCTGCTTCGCCGAATATAATAAAATAATAATATAAGTGTAATGAGACTCGAACTCACGCAGAACTGCTTAAAAGGCAGTTGTTCTACCACTGAACTATACACTCTAAACATTATTTTTATTAATTTTTATTAATATATTTTCTGCTTCTTATTTTCAATAAGAAGCGCTTCGCAGATAAATATTTTATATATTAAATTGGTGAGATTCGAACTCACATAATCCTAACTCAAATTCAGGCTGACTTCCCTATTAGTCTACAATTTATTAATAATAATATAATTTGTTTTATTACTAAAATAATAATATTTATTATTAATAATATATAATATCAATCAAAGGACTTGAACCTTTATGCAATATTGCAACTCATTTTAAGTGAGTCGTGTCTACCATTCCACCAGATTGATTATAATAATATTTAAATATATATAATTATATTTTGTTATTAAATAATAATATATAGAATTACAAAGATTCGAACTTTGATCAAACCATTATGAGTGGTCGGCTTTACCCTTAAGCTATAATTCTTAATTATTATTAATTATTAAAATTATAAAAATAATATTATTAATTGCAATAACGTGATTTGAACACGTAGTATAAGATCATGAGTCTCATGTGTTAGCCAATTACACTATATTGCTATTTATATTTTTATTAAATATAATTAACCTTAACTGGATTCGAACCAGTACTACTAGTATGAAGAACTAGTGTCATAACCATTTGACTATAAAGTCATTTTAATTAGCAGCGAAACAGATTATTATAATATTATTACTTATATTAATCTTATATTAACGGCGAAACAGAATTAGTTTATGATTAAGCATTAAATACTAAATTAGTTCCCCCACTGAATAAATTTTATACTTATCTTAGTGATTTTATCAAAAGAACTTTATATATTATTAATCTAAAACAAAATCAAAAAGGAATTCTATTTATTAAACAAAAATATAGTTATAGAATTTATAATAAACTATTAGTTGATTAAGATAATTCATTTGAACAAATTAAAGGTTATGCCAAATTTATAAATAGTTCAACAATTTATATTCTGAATAGTCAATTAAATTATTAATTAAAATAAATTAATAATGACCATATTATACTTAGAATATTTATACTTAGAGTAATATTATATTTAAAATAATTGGAGGTTGTAATAAATAAACTATTAAAATTCTTAATGAAATTAATATTTTAAGACAAGTTCATAAAGAATATTATAAGATTAAATCTATTAATTATATTGATTGAAATAATACTTACAAAACAAAGTATTAAAGATGTTAAATTAATATAAAATAATACAACTAATATTCTATAAAGTAATTTAATTATTGTAGTACATTTTATAAATAATATAAAAACTTATTAAAATGGTTTTTTTTTGATAAATTTAATAATTCAAATAGTAAATTTTTGATTAATAAACTAATATCTGTTAATATTAATATTATTTTAATAAAATATAATATTAATAATCCTAGAAATATTAATAATAAATTATTTGTTTTGAATAAATAATAATTAATCATTCAAATATCAAAATCAATTATTTAATATATTATAAAACTAAATGTTTTGAAAGCTCTTCGTTCAGATCTGTACCTTGATTTTATTTAATAATATTTTAATTAGCGGTACTTCGTAAGAAGCAGATTATTATAATTCTGTTATTAAATTAGTCACTAAATATTTATTATTGGCGAAGCGCTTCGCAGAGTAAATATAAATATATAAAAAATATATTAAATTATTTTATAATTTTTAACGGTGAAACAAATTTTAATAATTAATTAATGAGTTTAATATTTAATATTAAATATTATATATTAAATATTAGCGGTACTTCGTAAGAAGCAGATTATATTATTAATATTTGATAAATTAAAGTAAAGTTAAAAATGAGAAGTAAAAAATAAAAATTATTGTTCATTTAATCAAACTAAGAAATTATCTAAATTAACTGATTCAATAACGATAGGCATTTCACTATGACCTGTACCACAAATTTCTGAACACATACCATAAAAGATACCTTCTCTTTGAATTAAAGTACTAATTTGATTTAAACGACCAGGAACAGCATCAATTTTAACACCTAAAGATGGAACAGAGAAACAATGAATAACATCACCAGCAGTAACAATAAATCTAATATGAGTATCAACAGGAACAACAACACGATTATCAACATCTAATAAACGTAATTGACCAATTTCTAATAAATCATCTGGTATAATATATGATTCTAATTGTACTGTTTCACCACTATCATTAATAAAATCACTATATTCATATACTCAATATCATTGATATCCTATAGCTTTAATTGTCATAGCTGGATTTACAACATCATCACTTAAATATAATAATACAAATGATGGGAAAGCTATTAATACTAAAATTATAGCTGGAAATATTGTTCATATAACTTCTAATGTTGTTCCATGTATTAAATATTTATAACTTATTTCATTATTTTTAAATATTTTTATTAAACTTATTAATATATATGTTACTAAACATAATACTATTACCATATAATACATTATTGTATCATGTAATTCTTGTATTCCTTCCGCTATCGGTGTTGCTGAATCTTGAAAATACATTCCTCATGGTGTTGCTACATCATTTTTTATTATTCCTTCTGTAATATTTTTTATAGATTTATCTAATATATTTCTTATTATCTCTATATTTATTATTATATTATTTATCATTCTTCTTTTTCTTTTTAATATTTTTTATATTATATTTATTTATTTATATATTTTATATTAACTATTTTTTAGTTATACGATTAATCTGATTCGAACAGATTCTCAATGATTGGAAGTCATTAGGTCTACCTTTTAACCTATAATCGCTTATTATTAATATTATTATTTATTATATTACTTATAAATAATTATTAATAATATTTTAGTAATGAGGGATAATATATTTATAAGTAAATATTAATATATTATATTTTAGTCGTTTAAATGGTAAGACAGGGTACTTCTAATACCCTAATTAAGGTTCGAGTCCTTACTAAAATTTAAAATAAAAATAAACCTTACTAGAATTGAACTAATATAACTAACTTATCAAGTTAGCACTTTACCATTAAGTTAAAGGTTTATTAATTAATTATATAATTACTTATATAAAATAAAAAGTAAAGTTAAAAAAATAAGAAATAAAATTATAAAGATAAAGGAAAACTATCAAAAAGATATAAAAGAGAAGGAATAAATAATAAGAAACCAAATAAAAGTGGTAAAAAGATAGTTCAACATAGATGTAATAAATTATCATAAGTAAAACGAGGGAAAGAAGCTCTAACTCAAATAAAAGTAAACATTAAAAAAATTAATTTTAAACTTAAAGCAATACCATATAATGAACCTTCAAATAAACTAAATAATAAAGAATATTGAGAAGAATTAAAAAGAAAAGGTAAAAATAAATTAAAGAAAGAGGGATATAAATAACCACCTAAAAATAATAAAGTAGTAGCAGAACACATTAAAATAATATTACTATATTCAGCTAAAAAAAAGAAAACAAAAGGACTAGCACTATATTCAGTAAAAAAACCAGCAACTAATTCACTTTCAGCTTCAACTAAATCAAAAGGAGGACGATTAGTTTCAGCAATAGTACTAATAAAAAATATTAAACTTAAAGGTAATAAAGGTATTATTAATCAAATAATACGTTGTATTTCAATAACACCAGTTATATTCATATCACTAGCTATCATTAAACATATAATATATATAGTTGTTAAAACTAATTCATAACTTATTAATTGAGCTGTTGAACGTATTGATCCTAAAAATGAATATTTACTATTAGAACTTCATCCTGATAATAATGTACCAAATACTCCTATACTTCCTATAGCTAATGAAAATAATATACCATTATCTATATCCCCTAATGTTAATGATGGTCCTATTGGTATTACTAATCATCCTAATAATGCTGTTATTAATGTTATTATAGGACTTATTATTAATATTATACCATTCGCCTCTTTTGGTATTACTATCTCTTTTATTAATAGTTTTATCGCATCAGCAAATGCTTGTAATAATCCATAATAACCAACTGCATTAGGACCTAATCTTCTTTGCATAAAAGCTAAAGTACGACGTTCAGCTACTGTTAAATATGCTACTGAAAATAATATACATATTAAAAATAATAATACTTCTATAATATCTAATATTATTGTCATATTACATATAAATTATTATAATACTAATAATTTATTAATATATATTTATATTTTATATTTATTTATTATTTAACTCTTAAATATTTTTAATATTTATATATTAATATTATTTATTAAATATTATTATTATACAATATTTATTTATTATATTATATTATATTATATATATATATATTATTTAAATTATATATATATTATTTATATTATTTATAATAATAATTTGTAAAGTTATATATACATAATAATAATTTATTAAATTTAATTATTATTAATAAATTATATCATAAATTATTATTTAATATAAATTATTATATGATTATTATATATTATTTGATATAATTATATATTATAATAAATTATTAGATATTATTATTATTATTATTATTATTATAAGATGAATTATATAATAAAATAATAGCTGATAAGATAGATAATAATAGGATTAAACTTAAAATAATAAATAAAATAGCATATTGAGTATATAATAATTCACCAATCACACGAATATGAGTTAAATGATTAATATTAGATCAATTAGTAATTAATAAATTATGAATATTAAAGAATAAATTATGATCTAATAGGGATAAAATATTAAAATTATTAATAAAAAAGAAATTATTAAAAAAATTAATAAAAATATCCGATTGTAAATTTAAAGATAATTTAGAATAAATATAACTAAAAATAAAAATAATATTTAATAAAGTCATAATAATTAAAATATAATCTGGTTTATTATTAACTGAAGTTAATTCAGATAATTTTAAATTCATTAATGATAAAATAAATAAAAATAATATAGCTATAGCACCAACATATATTAATAAATATAATAAACCTATAACACCTAAACCAATATTATATAAATATAAACTTAATCAAACATATAATAATATTAAATATAATATACTTATTATAGCATTACGTCTACTTAATATACCAATACCCGTACTTATTAATAAATAATATAATATATCTAATATTAAACTATTATATGATAATGGACTTATTATTGTATCATATCATAACATATTATTATAATATTATTACTCTATTCATTAAAAGTTTTATATCATTTATTTAAATATATTAATATATTTAATATATTATAAAAATAATCAAGTCTTTAATAGGAGTCGAACCTATCAATTAGTATTAACAGTACTATGTTTTACCGATAAACTATAAAGACTAATATAATTACTTATATTAATAAATAAAAAAAAAGTAAAGTTATAAATAATATATTTTCTATTATATATATTTAATATTAAATATAATATATAAATATTATATATATTAAATATTAAATATAATAAGAAAAGAATTAATGAGAGTAAAGAGCATCTTTAATATAGGAACAGATAAGAATAGAGAAAACATAAGATTGAATACAAGCGATAGCACTTTCTAAACACATAATACCTAATATTAAACTTAAAGGTAATATACCAATAATAAATAAAAGAATAGAAGAGGCCATAAAATCAAAGACTAAACCACTTAAAATAACTAATAATAAATGACCAGCTAAGATATTAGAACCTAAACGTAAACCTAAACTAATACTACGAGCAATATTAGATAAACCTTCAATAATAACTAAAACAGGAACTAAAGGTAAACTACAACCAGAAGGAACAAATAAACCAAAATATGCTAATTTTTGTGTATTAAAACCTAAAATTGTTACACCTATTCACAATGTTATACTTAATGATACAGTAAATATTAATTGTGCCATTATAGCAAAATTATAAGGTATTAAACTTATTAAATTACTAAATAATATAAATATAAATATACTATATATAAATGGTATATATATTTGTCCTTTTACACCTATTTGTGTTACTATCATATTATATATTGTACTATATAATGCTTCACTTACTATTGTTCATCTTGTTGGTATAATTCCTATTGATTTACCTGTATTTTTTATTATTAATTTATTTATTGTTAAACTATGTATTATATATATAATAAATAATACTATTAAACAATATATACTAAATGTTGTTATACTTAATGCTGATATATCACTAAATGGTGAATATATCCCTACAAATGATCTTATCTCAAATTGATCTAATGGTGAATTTATTATATATTTCATCGGCGAAACAGATTTATCTTTTTATTTCCTTTTATTTATATAATTTATTTATCTCTTATAAAGATATTTATTTAAAATATTTATATATTTTAAACTATTATTATAAATTTGTTATTTATTTATTTTTATTTATTTATTATTATAATAATAATATTTTATTATAATTTAGATATAAATATTCTACTTAAATATATTATTAATAATCTTGGTAATATAATTTTAGATATTAAATATATTATTATTAATAATATACTATAACCTCAAATTAATTGATTTACAAAATAAAATGGTACTAATTGTGGCATAAATGTTAATTAATATATAGATAAATATATTTAAGCTATTAAACAGATTTTATCTTATAATGTTTATAATTATATTAATATATTAATATATAATATTTTATAGTAATATAAATATAAAAAGTAAAGTTATAAATAATAAATTAATAAATTAATAAATTAATAAATTTATAAAGTAAAGTTATAAATAATTAATTAATGAAATAATTAATTAAGATTGTAATACTGGAGTATTAAATGTATGTAATGAAGGTGGATTATCTGCAGCTCATTCTATACTTGGAGCTCTATGAGTATTAAATTCATTATAAATAATATTAGATTCAGTAAAATCTGGATTATATAATGTTGATACAGATACTGTATTTTTATTATTTAATCCATTAACTAATTGATCATATATAATATAAAAGAATAAGAATAATGATATTACTGATATTATTGATCCAAAACTACTAACTAAATTTCATCCATAAAATGCATCAGGATAATTTGGTATTCTACGTGGCATTTGTTGTAACGATTATTATTTTAATATATATAATAGAAATTATTTGCTTAATTTAATAGTAAATAATTTGCTTCGCCGCTAATTAAGTATTACTAATCTTTTTAATAGTATCCCTAAATAAACTTTTAACTTTATTAAAGTATAAGACAAGAATATAATAATTAAATATTTTAATATAACATATTTATTAATAAATAAATAAAAATAAACTTACTATTATATAAAATAAATAAATATAAATTAATAAATATAATTTAATATTTTTAAATTAGTGATTACATTAGAAATAGAAAATGTTTATAATAATATTAAACTAAAATTATTATAACTATATATTAATATTAATTTAGAAATAACTAAACTTGTTTATAATCTTGATAAATATAAATATTATATTAATATTACATATAGATTTAATTTAATACCACTTCTAACACATATCTTACCAGTTATTTTATTATATCCTAATATTATTAATATTAATAATATTATTAAAATATAAAAATATATATATTATAATAAATAATAATTATAATATATTAATATTAAACTGATTATTATAATTATTATATAATAATATTATTATAAACAATCTATATAAAATAGATAGAATTAAATATATAATTATTTATATAAACTTCTTTTTTAAGATAGAGATATATATATATATATATTAAATAATATATCAATATTTCTATTGAATCTAGACCATCTCTTAATCCAATAAATGAATTGATTACATATGGTCGTTGAGGATTTTAATATAATTAATATATATATTAATTTCCTGCTGATAACCCATTCTAATATTTTTATAATTATAATTAATTTATAATTAATTTAATAAATAAAACTTTAGGGTGTCTTAGCAAATAGTAATCTACATATATAATAAAGGGCCTACATGACCTAAAAAATGTTGGGGCATAAATGTTAAATTTGTACCAATAAATAAAGTTCAGAATTGGATTTGACCTAATAATTCATTATAATATAAACCTAATATTTTAGAACTTCAAAAGTAATAACCTGCAAATATACTAAATATAGCTCCTAAACTTAATACATAATGAAAGTGCTTTAAAATAATTATTATTATTTTAATTGGACTATCTCTTTATCTAATATAATATTTTTAACTCAAAGAACTTTTGTTCATAAAGGATTTTGATATCTAATTCAATTTAACATAAAATTAGAATAAACTAAATATTCATTACTATCTTTAGACATAGTTTTATATTTTCTTATTTCAATAAAAGGTTTAATTTTAGAAACTCTATAAAATTTTATATCTGAATACAATCTATTTTTCATAAAATAATCATATAAAGGTAACATAACTTCTACTGTTTGAAATTTAAATGTTTTAGAATAATATTTTTTACCTTGACTTTTATTTTTATGTACTCTTTCAATAACATAAGGTTTAAATCCAGGAATAACATTATCTAAATTTAATTTATTACTATATTCATTTAATTTTAATTCAACATTACATTCTATTCTATTTCCTGTATAATTATATACTATTGTACCATCAGTATCAATTAAACCAGCAAATCAAGAATCAATATGTTTTATATTATAATCAGCTTCTATAAAAGGAATATTTAATAATTTACATGATTCTTTAAAACCTTTTACTTTTAATCTTATTTGACCATTAATAAGCTTAATTATAGATATCATTTCTTCATGTGTTGAAACTATTCATAATGAATATGGTTTATTTTTAACAGTATTAATACGACCTATATGTAATGTATTTTGTATTCTTGTTAATATTCGAATATCCCTATTATGTAATTTAATTCTTATTGCTTTTAGTACACGTTTATTAGTAGTACTATATCTAATATCAAAATTACCATCACCATCAATAATACCAGCTAATCAATTAATAAAATTCTTATTAAGTAATTGATGATGATTAATATTATTATTTGTATTAAATGTATTAGATAATTGACGTATAGTCTCTGAGAATCCGTTTATACGTTTTCTGCTGATTGTACATATGAAATTTATTAATCATATAATGGATATATTATTAATAATTTTTACTTTATTATTATCATTTTTACTATTAATGTTACATAAAATATATTTTATGTTTCCATCTATAAGAATATTATCTTTAAGATTTATTATTATTAAAACTATTAATAGTAGATAATAAATATTCTTTTTAAAAGAATATATAGTTCCCAGCATATAGTCAATTGCAAAATAATTTAATATTAAATTATTCAGACCCTTTTGAGCTACTACATAATATGTATCATGGAACGTTCCCATAGACATTTTAAAAAATAATATCTTTATTATCATTAAAAAATAAGATATTATCATATAAAACCCCGGGACAGATCTGAACAAGCACCTCTCAATGCATTCAGCTCTTCAGTTGACTTTTATTTTTGAAGGATTAATTATTATTTATTCAAAACAATTAATTAGTTTAATTTTTTTAGGATCATTAATATTATATTTTGTTAAAAGAATTTTATGACTTATATTTATTAATTTATTAATCAAAATTTTAC
>JAJMIG010000080.1:0-38347 GCA_030583365.1 Sugiyamaella japonica
GGGGGAAGGGGGAAGCGGGAAGGGGGGTTTCGCCTCCGGCGGCTGGGCGCTGCCCAGACCCGGTTGCTCCGCTTCGCGGAGGAGGGCGGGCGCGTGGAACGTGCTACTGGCTCAGGCGGGATCGAGCCGCCCGCTAGTGTGCTCGAGAGACGCTGGCGCTGTAGGCCGCACTCACACGCTCACTTTTGGCTCGTTCACGGCATCGCGTGCATGGGGCACTGGGGCCCTTTATGCATTGTCGTCTTCGAAGCGACAGCTGTCTTTGTCCATTGAACAGTGCCCATAATTCTCCTCGTCACAAGTCGAAAGAAGCCAGGATAACCGTACGGCTGGGTAAGAGATGCCGCTCGCTCATCGTGCTTGGGCATGGCACGGCTACGTCCGCGAACTCTGGTCAGAGTCCAACTGAGAACAGGGCCACTCCTGTAAGGTCTACTAATCGCCATCAGTTCTCTGAGCAGGTCTATAACAGGTCACCAATCCAGTCCACAAGTTCAAGACCCACGGTGTTGACATATTCAATTAACATGCTTACGATAAAGACAGATGCCGCACATAGAGACACCAGCTAAACTAACCGTCTTACCAACCGTCTTACCAACCCTCTTACCAACGAATCTCTCGAAATCCCACTCAATCGTAATCTTCTGCCTCTTTTGAATTCAAAACTCCATGTGCCCCTTTATCGATACTTCCATGTGCCCCCTCTATCATAATTATAATATTTTTGTCCACCCTCTGACACTTTGAACAGCACGGCTAACTACAACGCCAGCCTCGCGGCTGGATGCATAAAATATTGTGATTCTAACTTCATCTTCACCAGTGGCTTACATATATATCGGCTATTATCAAGTCAAATCTATCCTGACTGGGTTGTGTTTCACAATATGCCGCCTAGAGTTTGCCCAAACAAAGCCTGCAATGGCACATCGTTTGCTCTGGACCCCCAGTCTAATGAATACTGCTGTACAAATTGCGGTACCGTGGCCGAAGAGTCCAATATCGTGTCTGAAATCACGTTTGGTGAAAGTTCAGCTGGTGCCATCACGGTCACAGGTTCCTTTGTAGGCGCCGATCAAGCCCACGTCACTTCAGGCGGGTTGCACGGCCATCAGAGCGAAAGCAGAGCACAGACTATTGAAAAGACTCGACGGCGTATCAACGCGGTCGCTGCTCAACTCCAGATACAAGAACATATTTCCGGTAACGCTTTACAACACTTTAAACTGGCGTTGCTTCAGAACTTTGTCAAAGGTCGAAAATCGCATTATGTGGTGGCGTCTTGTCTGTACTTGTCTTGTAGAATCTACAAGACTCACCACATGTTGATGGATTTTGCCGAAGCCATTTGCGTCAACGTGTTTAGCATTGGATCTACCTATCTACAGCTTTTAAAATGTCTGGGAATTTATAGACTGCCCACATTGGACCCGGTGTTTTTCATTCAGAGGTTTATTTCCAAACTCGAGCTACCTACTAGCGACGCCAAAGTGATCAAGGTTGATGCGTCCAAATTAACTCAGCGGATGGGTAAAGACTGGTTGACTACTGGTCGTCGTCCCACTGGTGTTGCTGCTGCTTGCTTGCTACTGGCCTGTAGAATGAATAATATCCGTGTTTCAAAAGCACAGATTGTTCAGATTGCCAAAGTGGGAGAATCCACTGTCCAGAGAAGATTGGACGAGTTTAGTAATACAAGTGCTGGTGGGTTGGCAGTTGGTGTATTTCGAGCCACAATGATCGAGTCTTCTGCTGACCCGCCGTCGTTTACGCGGCATCAGGAAGTGAATCGAAAGGTGACGGAAAAGTTGACCCAAGAGAAGGCTGCTTTAGAGAATGGAAAGGGACTGGATAATGAGTTGTTACAAATGGCTAAAGAAATTGATGAGAATCTGGCCACAGTTGGTAAGGCGCTGGCGCTGGCGAATGAAGAAGAAGAAGAACCGGATAATGCTACGTTGCCACGACCACCTCCATCTGCATCTGATGAGATAACAAACGAAAGTATACGTAACACCCGCTCGTCAGCGGCAGCCAAAGGCAAAGAAAAGGCCACTTCCACTCGTGAAACCGCCAATGCTGATGCTGGTGATCCCAGTTCGAATGGACCTGCACCTGTCTCACGGGCTCAATCATTTCTACAGAAATACCAGGCCCAAAAGGCTGCCGCCATTGCAGCTGCCCTGGCTTCTGGAAATGAAGATATCGATCTGAGTGGAGTTGGTGGTGCGATTATCGGTACTGTACGCCAAGACCAAGGATTCACGTGGGTGTCCAGCGTGCCAGATGACCCCAACAGTCTTTCAGATGTCGACGACGATGAAGTGGAATCGAGTGTGCTGACTGATCACGAGGCTAAAATCAAGACCCAGGTTTGGATGACCATGAATAGAGAGTATCTTATCGAGCAGGAGAATAAGCGACTTAAAATGCTCGCCGACGAAGCAGCCGGTATTACAGCCCCGAAAAAGCGGAAAAGAAACAACACCACCACCACCAAAGTCAAGAACTCCACCTACAGACTTCAAGGCGGCTCGCTTCCAACCGCCGCTCAAAACACCCAGCAAGTATTAAAGCAAAAGGCCTTTTCCAAGAAACTGAATTATCAGGCAGTGGGCAATTATTTATTTAACAATAAGAAGTACGGCACGGCAGCAACAGCATCCACAAGTGTTGTTGCTGCTACTGAGAGTGCCGCCACGACAAATGAATGAACGACGATTAATGAATTAAATTTGACAGAATGGACTGGTTTGTAGGCAATATCTCAAGTAATATTATATTATCATTCCCCCCTCCCCTGCTACAATTAAGCGATATCTATTCACCCCATTTACCCATTTCTCCAGTCCAATAGTACGTATCTATGCGGCCGCACTTGGTAACAGACCTGGTTATGCTCAGAGATGCCAAGCCTGGTTTGGTATCAAGTTTGGCGCGGTAGTGGTCGCCTCGGCCTATACGAGTACTAAATGTTTTACATACTAGTTTGGCTGCTAAACAATCTACATTCTAGCTTTAAATCACTGGCGCAATAACGTCACCACTCAAGGCTCAAAACCCGTTATTTCTAGTAGCATTCATTCTGTTCAGCCACAACGAGTGCATCGCACCCCATTTACCGTATGATCTGCTTCAGCCACGATTCGCTGCAGCAAGGTTTTATCAGCCAACATCACTCCAGTACATTTCATCATATCGGATCCCGAGATTCTTGGCATAGGTTATTATCATACATAACAGACGCAGATATCAAGGTCTGGACAAGCATCCGGGCCCAAGGGCCACGAAACCCGTTCAGTGCTTTTGGTGCTGTATTGTTTGAACGGAAAAGTCCAATGGCTCATCGTGGCCAAGTGGTGACGGAAAAACCGTTGAGCAAAAGAAAAATGCCTGGACCAGACTCAGGCCGTTTATGGTATTGTTTTCCGTGGATCGCAATGCAGGCCCGGTTCTGCCAGAAAAAGCAAAACGTACTGGTACTCCCACAGAAAATTTTGCCCTCTAAAAAATCTTTCACACTAGACTGTGTGTACCAGAAAATTTTGTTCCTTGTTGACTAGACTAATATCGGCTAGGACTGGAGAAGGGGCGCAAGATCCTGGATCAACTGAAACAATACAGAACAATGAACAAGGAAATAACAAAAAAAAGCATGGAATTTATAGTAGTAGTAGTAGTAGTAGTAGTAGAAGTGGTAGTACCATAATCGGTGTGTGCAAACGCACAATCGGATATGCCGATGAACTGCAGCAGATCCATCTGTTGTGTACATGAGATGCTCATCTCAGTGATGAAACACTAAATAACGGCTTAGGATTTCTCCACTTGCGTTTTCAAATTGCCTGATAGTAAACCAAAGATACCATTTATTTGAACTTTCCTGGTTTGCAGAACCACCAGTAATCTGGAATTGACATGGTTCTATATCTCAACTATACTTTCTTTTCGAGGCCTTTACCAGCTGCTGCTGTTACTTTACTGTACTGGTATACTTGTTAACAAAAAGAAACGGTTTGTTCCGTCAACTTAATAAAAAAAAATTCCAACCTAATAGTTTCCTACTAAGGTATATCATCACAAGCAAGTGGCCAATGTCAAGGCAGATATGCCGATATCATACTTTGAAACATACATTGAACCGTGGTGACTCAAATCCGGCTGGTATTGATTTTTATCAAAGATAAGAGTCGTCTTGTTTATCAGAAAAAATTCTTCCCGTCTCTTTTTTTTCCTTTAAAAAAAAAAAGTAAAGTTCAAACAATAAACAGTTATAAATATATTCGACCATCTTTTTTCTGTCTGGAGAGGTTCCATTCGTTTTTATTTTGCTTCTTGTCAATAATCAAATCAAATTAACAAAACAAGATGGCTGACGTGGAAAAGAACATCAGTGCCAGCGATAGTCCTTCGGGAACATTCACTTATGAACAACAATCTGCCGAGTTGTCGACTGAAAAACTGTCGCAATGGCAACAGTTTAAGGACTCGTTCAAACGGGCCGACTTTTCGTCTGAAGAGTATCAGGGACTGACAGAAGTGGAGAGAGCTGCTTTGGCAACTGCCAACTCGCCTCTTTCCCGAGGTCTCAAGACCAGACATTTACAAATGATTGCTATTGGAGGTTCAATTGGTACCGGTCTTTTCGTTGGTTCGGGTGGATCTCTTGCTACCGGTGGACCAGGTAAGTGAAGATATTCTGCAATCAAACTACCACTCAAACTAACAAATTTAGCTTCGTTGTTGATTGGATTCTTTCTTATTGGAGCCATGCTGTTTTGTACTGTTCATGCTTTAGGTGAAATGGCAGTGCGATTTCCAGTTGCTGGAGCGTTTGCTACTTATGCCACTAGATTTGTCGACCCTGCTTGGGGATTTGCAATGGGATGGAATTATGTGCTTCAATGGTTGGTAGCGTTTCCTCTTGAACTTGTCGCTGCTAGTTTGACGATCCAATTCTGGTCCACCGACGGTAGTGCTGCCGCTACGGTAAGCCCTGCTGCTTGGGTGGCTTTATTCTGGGTGGTGATTGTGGTTATCAATTATTTCGGAGTCCGGGGATACGGAGAAGCGGAATTTGTCTTTTCGTTGATCAAAGTCATTGCCGTGGTCGGGTTCATTATTCTTGGTATTGTACTTGTTTGTGGCGGTGGCCCTCATCATGGATACATTGGATCCAAATATTGGCATGATCCTGGTGCTTTTAAATCTGGTTTCAAGGGTTTGTGCTCTGTGTTTGTCAATGCTGCCTTTGCGTTTTCTGGTACTGAATTGGTTGGTCTAGCGTCTGCAGAGACCGAGAACCCCAGAAAGTCGCTTCCTCGTGCTACCAAGCAAGTGTTTTGGCGTATCACGCTATTTTATATTGTATCGTTGATTGTCATTGGATTCCTTGTTCCCTACAATGATCCTCATCTTCTGGGAAGCGGTGCTGTTGATATTACGTCGTCTCCTTTTGTTATTGCTGTCAACAATGCCGGAATCTCGGGTATTCCTTCTGTTATGAATGCTGTGGTGCTTATTGCAGTGCTCAGTGTTGGCAATTCGTCTGTTTTTGCAAGTTCGAGAACTATTGCTGCTCTGGCTGCCGCTTCTCAGGCTCCTAAGTGGCTTGGTTATATCGACCGACAGGGCCGTCCTTTGGCTGGTATCACCGTCACTTCTTTATTTGGATTAATTGCATTCACTGCTGCCTCGAGCAAGGAGGAGGATGTATTCAACTGGTTGTTGGCATTATCAGGACTTTCTTCTTTGTTCACATGGGCTTCTGTTTGTTTCTGTCATATTCGATTTCGTCGTGGACTGTCTGTTCAAGGCAGATCGACCAATGAGCTTGCCTTTAAGTCTGCTGTTGGAGTGTGGGGAAGTTGGTTTGGGTAAGTTGTGGCTGTCATTCCCAAAGGCGCGTAATTATACTAACGATTATTTTGTAGATTTATTTTGAATCTTCTTGTATTACTGGCTCAGGGATGGACTGCACTTTTCCCATTGGGTGAATCGCCAAGTGCCGAGTACTTTTTCCAGATTTATTTGGCGTTCCCCATTGTTATTGTCTGTTATTTTGGATACAAGCTGTGGTACAGGACGCCATTTATCCGTGCCAAGGATATGGATTTAGACACTGGACGTCGTGAAGTTGATCTAGACTTGCTTCAGCAGGAAATTGAAGAAGAAGAGGACTATATTAGAAGTAAGGGATGGTTGTACCGAACTTATCGATTCTGGTGCTAAGTCTGTCTGTGTTTTGTCGTGATGATTTTCGATATTAAACATTGTGGCCTTTTTGCCTATATTCTTTTTGCATTTGTAACGACCCACTCATTTATTACCTACCTATTTTTTCTGTGTATATTAATGTAAAAGATAAATTAACACACAACACATTAAAACAAATACAAATAAATGATGTAGGCGGTTAGGATGAACGAGCCGCCTATTGCAGAATAAATATGTCCCTGATGGGTGGTGGATAAATAAAGACCCCATCCGATTGACTGGTCAGCATAATATCCAACCAGAGAGTTATTACGAGACCGCGACGGAGATAATGCCAGACTGACTAGTGATGGATCGGTGGGAGATCTCGGTAAAAGGAGACTTTGGTGCTGAACGACAAGCTTGGGACGGGTGTTTGGTAACACAATTGATAAATAGACAGGCCGGTGGTCGGATATGGTGCAGTTTGTGAGTGAAGAATAGGTTTCTACGGTCTCTTTGCTTTCTTCGCCATACTCTAAATACAGTATTCGGTCACACCAAGAGGGAATTCGTTTGCGATTGTATTTGTGTGTATTTTCAAAGAACTTGAATGTTGGTGGGAATGTGATGGGGGGTTCCGAGAAGCCTAAAAAGGCGTCTCCTTTGAGTTTGGCAATGGATAATTCGTCGACGGTACTGGGTATTTCGTTGGAGAGCAGCCGGATTTCCTCTTCATCGGAAGTACCACCATTGGCGTCATCACCACCACCACCGCTAATTGGATCTTCGATACATCTGTAATTGAGATCTCCTAGAAAAAACAAATGCGAATTCGGATGATACGCACCATAACCATCGCCGAAATCAAGCATAGTGACGATATCGAGGTAATCGCGATTGCGATATGTGACCATTCCTTCATTGGCAGATAAATGTGCAGCAACAAACGTTATATTCGTCGCTGCTTCACCGTCTTCTTCTTCCGTATCAACAACAATTCGAACCCCTACTCCGCCTTTCAGACTGGAGCGTAAATATCCACATCCTGTCGATGCTAATAACACCTTACTGACAGGAATTGTCGACTGTCCCTCTGGAGCAAACACATAGACTATCACGGCAATGGCTCCGTAAGAATTCAAAGCAATATGTTTGTATGTTCCTTGGAATTCGCCTTGTTGGGCGCCATATTTCTGTAAACACACGTCCACTCCTTTAAGAATTGGATCCACATATTCACCCAGATCACCAAAACATCCGTTCAGAATAGGACATATTTCTTGTAAAGCGATGCAAATAAACCGAGGACGGCCACCACAGGCTTTTAATGCCGGAGTCATCAACTCATTTGCCACATAATCCACATCCACTTTTTGTTTTCCTAAATTATAAGTCAGTAACAGCACCCTATTCGATGTCATTGTGAATGGAGAGTGTGTGATATTCTCACATGCTGCTTATCTTGCAGAGTTGTCGGCAGTTATATGGACATGCACGGCTGGACATGAGCGTGAGATGTAGTAAGAAGATTCCAACCATTGTCGGTCAATTGACCAAATGATTTGCTCTTTATTTGCCACCGCCTGCTCCAGCCATCTTAGCTCTACCTCACCTTCAGCTTCAACTTCAGCTTCAGCTTCAGATCCAATTCCAACTCCAATTCCAGCTTTACTATCGACCATCTCCCCTACATCAGCCGTGCTTAACAAAGTCCGCGGCCTAGCGTCCTTCTAAAACCTTCGAATGGCGCTATCCAACGCGCCCAGCGCGCCTAGCTCGCCTAGCGCGCCCCGGGAGCCCCTCGTCAGGAGGCGATTTACCCGGGATGATTTATAAACGTTCCCTTGAGGCGACAGTTGCGCTTACGGGTTATTCACTTACTTACCTATCTTACGCGGTAACTCTCTCTTTCTTCATCGACACACACCTGATCTAGTGAGGATCTTTTTTTTTGCCACTCTGGTTTATTCGATATCGAAAGAGAAACAAACAATGTCGGACGAACATCATCATCACGACAAGAAGGCCAATTTGGCGGACGCCTCAGGTAAAGAGGAGTCCAAAGAAGACGCTACTGCCACTGCGATTCTTCGTCGAAAGAAAAAGGATAATGCACTTGTTGTAGAAGATGCCACTAATGATGACAACTCTGTGATTTCACTTTCTCCAAACACCATGGACCTATTACAATTGTTCCGTGGTGATACTGTACTTGTCAAGGGGAAAAAGAGAAAGGATACTGTTTTGATTGTACTTGCTGACGAAGAACTGGAAGATGGACTTGTACGAATCAATCGAGTGGTACGTAATAATCTCCGAGTTCGTCTTGGAGATGTCATTACCATTCATCCTTGTCCAGATATCAAATACGCAAAGAGAATCTCGTGCTTACCAATTGCCGATACTGTTGAAGGATTGACTGGGTCCTTGTTTGATGTGTATTTGAAACCATACTTTGTCGAAGCTTATAGACCTGTTCGTAAGGGCGATTTGTTCACTGTTCGTGGTGGTATGCGCCAAGTGGAGTTCAAGGTCGTTGAAGTAGACCCCTCGGAATATGCAATTGTGGCTCAAGACACCATTATTCATTGTGAGGGAGAACCCATTAACCGAGAAGATGAAGAGAACAATTTAAACGAAGTCGGATATGATGATATTGGTGGATGTAGAAAACAAATGGCTCAAATCAGAGAATTGGTCGAGCTTCCTTTACGTCATCCTCAATTGTTTAAAAGTATTGGTATTAAACCACCAAGAGGTATTTTGATGTTTGGTCCTCCCGGTACTGGTAAGACATTGATGGCTAGAGCAGTGGCCAATGAGACGGGAGCGTTTTTCTTTTTAATCAATGGTCCTGAAATTATGAGTAAAATGGCTGGAGAATCAGAAAGTAATCTTCGCAAGGCGTTTGAAGAGGCCGAGAAAAACGCCCCAGCGATTATTTTCATTGATGAAATCGACTCGATTGCTCCCAAGAGAGATAAAACAAACGGTGAAGTTGAACGAAGAGTTGTTTCTCAGTTGTTAACGCTCATGGATGGTATGAAGGCAAGAGCTAATGTGGTTGTAATTGCCGCTACCAATCGACCCAATTCCATTGATCCTGCTTTACGACGATTCGGCCGTTTTGACCGGGAAGTGGATATTGGCATTCCAGATCCTACTGGTCGTTTGGAGATTCTCAGAATCCATACCAAGAATATGAAATTGGCCGACGATGTGGATTTGGAGGCTATTGCTAGTGAGACTCATGGTTATGTAGGGTCGGATATCGCCTCGTTATGTTCGGAAGCTGCTATGCAACAAATCCGGGAAAAAATGGATCTCATTGATCTTGAAGAAGAGACCATTGATGCCGAGGTTCTTGACAGTCTAGGAGTTACAATGGAGAACTTTAGATTTGCTCTTGGCATTTCCAATCCTTCTGCTCTACGTGAAACAGTTGTTCAAAGTGTCAATGTCACTTGGGATGATGTTGGAGGTCTTGATCAGATCAAGCAGGAGCTCAAGGAAACTGTCGAGTATCCTGTTCTTCACCCAGAAATGTATACCAAATTTGGTCTATCACCGTCCAAGGGAGTTTTGTTTTATGGACCTCCAGGTACTGGTAAGACTTTATTGGCTAAAGCAGTTGCCACCGAAGTGTCGGCCAATTTCATTTCTGTCAAAGGTCCTGAACTTCTTTCAATGTGGTTTGGCGAGTCGGAATCGAATATTCGTGATATTTTCGACAAGGCCCGTGCTGCTGCTCCATGTGTTGTATTCCTTGATGAGTTGGATTCCATTGCGAAATCTAGGGGTGGCTCGGTAGGCGACTCGGGTGGTGCTGATCGAGTGGTCAATCAATTGCTCACGGAAATGGATGGTATGAATGCCAAGAAAAACGTGTTTGTCATTGGAGCTACCAATCGACCTGATCAGATTGATCCTGCTCTGTTACGTCCAGGACGTCTTGATCAGCTAATCTATGTTCCACTTCCTGATGAAGAAGGTCGTTTGTCGATTCTGTCTGCTCAACTTCGCAAAACGCCTCTGGAGCCTGGTCTTGATTTACGGGAAATTGCCCGTTCTACAAGCGGATTCTCTGGTGCTGATTTGTCGTACATTGTTCAAAGAGCAGCTAAATTCGCCATTAAAGACAGTATTGAGGCCAGTATTGCCGCTGCCGAAAATGGAGACCAGGAAGAAGACGCCAATGTCACTGAAGACGTGGCTATGGAGGACCCAGTGCCATTTATCACTAGAGATCATTTTGAAGAGGCCATGAAAACCGCCAGTCGGTCTGTCAGTGATTCCGAGCTGCGTCGTTACGAGGCCTATGCCCAGCAACTGCGCACTTCCAGAGGTACTGCCACTTTCCGGTTCAGCGGAGCCGAAGCTGGTTCGGGTGGTGTTGGTGGCTCTTCGGGTGCTGGTGGTGCTGCTGTTGGAGCTGAAGGTGAGGATGATGATTTGTACAGTTAGTGTGTGCGACGCGACGCTGTCATTGCCGGCTTCTATTTCTACATTGATCCTTATATAAATATAATTAAATTAGAATTTAAAAGACAAGCTTGTCAGTGGCCGATTTTCAGCAAATGAATCTGGCATTAAAGTAGAAGCTCGTTGACCAACTGAGCTCGTGGCTGCCATTCAGAGTCACTGCCAACTGAGCTCGTGGCTGCCATTCAGAGTCACTGCCGTTTCATCTTCTACCATTAAAGAAGACCTTGTTTCTTAAGACTAAAATCATTGTTAGTACATTCTGATATCCGTTCTCATCTTTATTCTCTGTTTAACTTACTCATTGTAAACCTTTTCAGACATGACATTGCCCTCATCGTCTTCCATCTCTACAGACACTTCTTGTTTGCTCTCAAGCTGTCGAGCATTCTTTTTGATTTTCTCCCACAACGTCATGGCATCGGCCAGCTTGGTGATTCCCTTGAGAAGTGGATCGGGCTTCATACCCAGACATCGTAGTCCATGGACATGACGGGGTTCGAAGAAATGCTTTTCAAACGCCCTACGTCCAGCATAGGTGGTATTGCCACATATTTCACACTCAAACTCGATTCCCAGTCCTTGTAATTTATAGAGCCAGAATGGAATAGGCTTGCCATCCCATCCGAGAGGAAGCTTGAGTGGGTTGTAGATGACCTCATCGTCGCTGTCATCGTCGTCACTATTGTCGTTTTTGGTTTTTGGGTCGCTGTCATCGTCATCAGATTCGTTTGTTCCTCGAGCTTCTCGTTCAAGAGTTTCAATTTCCAGTTGCCTTTCGCGATCAGTCAGCGCTTGACGCCTCTCGACATTGGATTTGGTTTCCGAAATGGCCTTTTCCAGCAACTCTGCCAGACAGTAAACATGATATTCGTGTGATGCCAAAGCACGCAGTTTCAGATTATCTGCCTCTGATCCACCTGTCGAGTGTGGCGCTGTCTGACTAGCCACATTGCGTTTATGCTTTCTACCTGGCAAATGGTTATTAAATAATGCTTCATTGGTGAATCGTTTTGCACAAGCAACACAGTATAAAGGGTCACTGGCGTTGTCGTCTGTGTTTCCTGTGCTATTCGTGAGATCTTCTTCCAGCCAGCTGGGATATCGTTTTGAATCCCATAAAGAGTCGAACTCATTTTCAATTCTCGCTAAACTCGATTCTGGTTGAGCGAGAATCCGAGTTCGCCGGAAAACAGATTCCAGATATCTATCAAGATCAACAATATACTGGAAATATTCCGGGCTCCTTAGTCGAGTCGGGGGATAAAGAGACCGGTCTGAAAAGTCGGATAATCTGTCTAAATATTGAACGTATGACAGTTGTCGTTGAACAAAGTGTAGATTCAAAAACATCTCGTGAAGAGATATTAGGTCAACGAATCTGCCGTAATATTCTTCACCAGAGAACGCAGTATCAACATTAACATCTGCTGCTAGAGCATAGGATGATAAAACGCCACCATCGGCCTGCTGGGAAATCGAACCAACGTCGGTGTCGAGCTCCTTCTCGTCCAACGACGAATGCTTCTGTGCTGCTACTCTCTTGGCCATGGCATAAGTAGCAGCCAAATCCTCTAGACCCTCATTAGGATATTTGCGATAGTATTCCTTGATTGATGAAATCTGTTTATAATACTGATCGAGTAGGGTTTGTGAAGAGTTGGCTGATAAAGAGTCTATTTCAGCCTGGTGCTGAACTGCCAGACCAGTGCCAACATCGTCGGCACCACCATGTTTCCTTCGTTTGATGCCAGATAGAATCGATGCAAGATATTCCGACTGTTGCTGGTGTCGCTCGAGGAACTTCGCAATCTCCAGCTCGTGCAGAACTGTCTGTCTCAATGGTCGTTTCTTCTTGCCATTCAAAGATGAGCTTGTGGACAGCGCCAACGTATCCGGCAGAACCCCTGGATTATAGATAATACGGTCTGTAATTGCCTGTTCGATTCGTTCCAGTTCTTCAAAAGCAGACCTTTCGATTTCCAAAAGTTGTCCACTCATTATCGATATTCAATGGTGTTGTGGATAGAATCTATTCTGTCTCTTTTCCGTCTCGGTTCGTGAAGTACCGGTGATGTATGCACGGCTAAATTTTTCATGTCGATCAATGAAATAAATTATTATTATTATTATTATTATTATCAGATCCAAGTGGAATTTCATTTACCAAACACTCTATTCATGTCGTTTGCATCGTTAGGCGTCTCGAAATGGCTGGTGGAGGCTCTCAACGTCATGGCCATTCACTCGCCGTCGGCCATTCAGTCCGCCTGTATTCCTCCAATCTTGGATGGTCGAGATTGTATAGGAGGAGCAAAAACAGGCTCAGGTAAAACTATAGCATTTGCTGCTCCTATACTAACCAAGTGGTCTCAGGACCCGTTTGGGATATGTGGACTCATTCTCACACCTACTAGAGAACTGGCTATTCAGATAGCTGAACAGTTTGCTGCTTTGGGGGCTAATATGAACGTCAAGACAGCCGTCATTGTAGGTGGTGTAGATATGGTTCAGCAGACCTTGGAATTACAAAAGAGACCTCATTTCGTTATTGCCACTCCTGGCAGACTGGCAGATCATATTAAAAGTAGCGGTCCCGAAGCTACGGATGGACTGAAAAGAGTTCGCTATCTGGTGCTCGATGAAGCGGATCGATTACTGAGCAGCAGTTTTGCAGACGATCTAGAAGAGTGTATTAATATTCTTCCTACAGCCGAAAAACGCCAGACTCTACTGTTTACTGCCACAATCACCGATGCAGTACGGTCACTTCAGAATGCGCCAGCTAAACCAGGCAAAAAGCGTCCATTCATGCACGAAGTAGCCACCACCGATTCAGTAGCTATCCCGTCGTCTCTGTCACAATCATTCATTCTCGTTCCTTCTTACGTTAAAGAGGCTTATTTATTCAGTATCCTGACTCATGAAGATAATAAAGACAAATCTGCCATTGTGTTTGTCAACAGAACCAAAACAGCAGAAATGTTACGACGACTTTTACAAAATCTCCAGGTTCGGGCTACATCTTTACATTCGCAAATGCCACAGTCGGAGAGAATCAATGCTCTTGGTCGGTTCCGTGCCGAGGCTGCTCGTGTGTTGGTAGCCACGGATGTGGCCGGTAGAGGTCTTGATATCCCAGTAGTAGAAATGGTCATCAACTTTGATATCCCAGCCGACGCAGATGATTATGTGCATAGAGTCGGTCGTACAGCTCGTGCGGGCCGGTCTGGTCAGAGTATTTCGTTGGTGACTGAGCGGGATGTTACTAGAATTGAAAACATCGAGGCTCGAGTGGGCTGTAAAATGGACAAATATGACAAGGTCACTGACAAGCAAGTCATTGACACTTCTCTCAAGAAAGTGTCGACTGCAAAGCGTGAAGCTGGTATGGATATGGACAAGGAGAATTTTGGGGAGCGAAAGCGAATTCAAAGGGAGAAACAAGCCTCTCCAAAGAGGAGGAGGCACAAACGGGGAGAGTAATCAAATGTGTAAAACGGTTTGTAATGTCCTGGTTTAAGCCATGTATAATATAATTTATTGAGACTTTTGCACCTTTTCTGTCCTTCCTTTGTGGAGACCTTGATAATATCCTGCCCAGTACCATGCCATGACAAGCTCCCGTGTTGACGGGTCAAGGTTGTCAAAAGGGTTGATTGGATGGGTTCCAGACTGTTTGTGCTCTGCTTCTGATTGATCTTGGACTTTTATATCCATGTCCTCAATTGCCTCATTATGACGCACCTCCTTTTCGTGTTCTTTACTTGTCGCATCCTCGTCCTCTTCATTCTGACTCTCCTGCTCGTCCCCTTCATTTTGACTCTCTCCCCCGTCCCCTTCATTCTGACTCTCTCCCCCGTCCTTCTCTTCCTCTACGTCTAGACTGTGATATTTCTTAACTCGTTAGCACTCACATCACAAAACACCCACACAACACATACCTTGTATTCATCAAAAAGCGTATCCCACTTTCGGACCAAGCCCGAATCGTCCCACACATCTTTGTCGCTGATATCAATCTGGGACATGGCTTGTTTACATGAAAGATTGATCTCGAGCTTCACGGTTCACAAAGTACCGTGCGCAGCCGTACTTACCAGCGAGCAGTGCCAGTTCTTCCAGTAGTTTATGATTTCCTACTCTATTTCGTATTATAAATATAAAATGCAATAAAATAACGTCCCTAAAACCCCTTTTTCTTCTGTTTCGTAATATGCGCCTGGAGAACCTTTTGCTTATCACGTAAACTCCGTTTAGCTTTACCTTGAACGTCCTTTTTATGAATCATCATCATGAAATTCTTCTTGCGAGCTTTGTCTTTATTTGTGGTACTATGGGCTTTGGTGAGATGCTTGCTTTTCTTGGATCCGAAATCTCGGTCTTCTTTGCCTTCTCTGGCAGCAGCGATTTTCTCTTCGCGAAGTTGTTTAAATTTCAACGGTCCTGTTAATGTGCTGACGTTGACTTGTTCTTCATTACGTTGACCTCCTCTATTTTTGCCCATTGCCTTTTCAATTCCAGCAGCTAATTTGAGTTCATCGATTTTGGCGAAATCAGCAGGGGTTAGCACCGTGGTAGAAGCCAGTTCTATGAAAGCATCGGCATCAGAGGTAGTTTCACCAAGTTTGGATTTCTTGGCCTCGGGCTTTTCACCATTGTCTTCATCTTTTTCATCATCTTCAGAATCCGAAATCTGATATTCCTGATCACTTTCTACTTGAATCCATTCTCCATTACTATCATCAGAATCATCTTCTTCACTAGCAAGCTCCCATCCATCATCTCCCTCTCCATCACCTCGCTCCCCATTACCCTGTTGGATTCCCTGTTCTTGACGCCATTTTCTAAACAAATCAAGACCTTCAATACCATCAACTGCTCCACTATCAACACCGAATTTAGGACCCGATGTAGACTCGTGGCCCTCTTTTAATGCCATTGACACCGCTTTACCTCTATCTCGACTATGCAACATAGACGGATCAATCTCTCTATACAGTCCAACTAAACTCCTGGCTGCCATCATAACAGGTTTCGATTTCGACCCTTTATATTCAATAAGATCATGAAGCAACGTCTTATCAATGGCCAACGGAGCACGACTCAGAATCTCTCGGATCGTGTTAATACCTGCCGCCGCCACTTCGGCTGCTACACCATCACTAACAAACTCGTCGGCAACTTTGCGGATTACAGGAGAGATCACATCGGGAGGAACCAAATCATGAGACGCCTGAGCGGCCGCAGCCATAATCTGTGTCACGTCCTGCTGTTTGGGAGTGAGATATTTCAGGAAAAACGAATACAACCCCAGTACGGTGAGTTTATGAACACCCACCAGTCGCGAAATCAGGTTCATGAAAATGATCTTTTGTTCCAGTTTCAGCTTGGACCCACCTCGCGAAAGATGCACAGAGAATAGATTGTCGGCAAATCCCTGGGGATCACGAAGCAGATGAATGGCAGAAAAGTTCAAGTACGTGGCACTGTGATGGGCCTGGTTCTTTTTCTTTACAGTCTTTACTGCTTGTTCAAGTTTTTTGCCTCGTTTACTTGTCTTTTTATTGATGGCCATTTTATGACGCAGAGCACTCATATCTATACTGTCGTCCTCGTCATCAGACTGTTGAGCTTCATCTCTTTCCTTGTCAGCTCCCAGAAAGAACTTTGCTGCTGAAATGGACACTTTGATGTTTGAATGCTGGGCTGCCTGAGTCATGATTTCAACTGTTCGTGAGTCGTCCCAAATGCCTCTTCTCCATAATTCACGGGTGATTTTAGTAGCCCATAGACCGTTGGATTCGGCATCGGTCAATAAATTGAACAATAAGGCCTGAACACTACGGTTCACCTTTTGATTCTTGGCTCCTTGATTCACGCTTTTAATGAGCGTGATGATGGATGAATATACTTGTGAACGTAATTGTTTAGAGTCTGTAGAAACCAAGATTGGGAATAAACTCTGGATCAACGCTTCTGAAGTGATGATGCCTTTATTTCTCAACATGGTTAAATTCTGGACGATTTTCTCTCTCAAATCAGAAGGCAACTCATGATGGCGTTGGCTGAGAATCTGAAACAGTGTTTCCGGGAAACTTTTCGTCTCTTCAGGGAAACAACTACACATTTGAGACACGAACCCGATCAAGTCGCCAAACTCTTCTGACGCCTGTTCCGCGCCGGTATTTTCCAAAAAGATATCTCGTAGTGATTCATAGTGTCTATATTGCAATAGAAACTCTTCTTTATACGACGGGGGGTCTCTTCTAATCAAGTTTTGCAACAGAGCGATATTCGTAGGCAGCAAAGCTGCTCTTTTTCTCTTCACCATTTTCAGTAAACGAGTAGACGAGTAAACGAAACGAGTGCAAAGAATCAGTGAAGATGAAAAAAAATTCACGTTAAAGTTGCATGCAGATTTATAGTGCGTTTGCCGTACATCTCCTGTCGATCAGGGTACCACTGAAGACCCTGGGATGATGTAAATAGATAACAGCTGTCACAATTGCCCGTACAACCACAATTATGGCGAATACCACACCGCTCAGTTCTATAGCTTCTATAGCCAAGCCTATACTCTTACCACGTACCAACTACCACAACTCATATGATATCTAGATCCACATGCGGCTACTGAAATTTTCATGTCAACCGTCAGACCGTTGGATCTGCTACTAACTCTTCACTCTGGTCAAACTGGCGTTGTTCTTAAGAAGCCACCTTTTACGGCATCTCCATCGGACAGCCCGTCCTATTTATACCAGGATGGTTCCGCCCGAGAGCGACACCCCCTCTCCCGCTGGCGAACTGGATACTCGCACATCTCGACTTCGAAGCAGAAGCAGAAGCAACAGCTCCAGTAGTACTAACAGTGCCAAGCAGCTACGAGATGGTCGCAGACGAGACGAAGGCGGCTTCAGAATCAAGCGACAGCAGATCGAATCCCAGAGCCCCATTGGTAAAGGGGCCATAGTCTCCATCAACGACGAGGTCGCTCAGGGAGCCCAATACATCATCGATGGACCGCTGCGTCGAGTGCCTCCATACTATTTCACATACTTGACATATTGCAAACTTCGCTGGCGAGACCGTTTACTATACGACATTTTCGTGTCGGAATTCAGGGACAGAGATAAAGACTATTATGTGAGTAGTCGTCCAGTACTCCTTCCCCTCCCACCCCCATCTAACCAGCCTCTAGAGACAAGCCATTGAAACTGGCCAGGTATATGTGAACAACGAAATCGCCAGTATGACCACCGTCGTCCGCAATGGCGACCTCATCTCTCACCGCACTCATAAACATGAACAACCCGTAACTTCGCGACCCATATCCATTGTCCACGAAGATGACCAACTTATTGTCATTGACAAACCTTCGGGCATTCCGGTGAGTTGATTTGGGACGGACTGGGGGCTCTGCCTCCGGCGGCTGGGCGCTGCCCAGACCCGTTGCTCCGCTGCGCGGAGTGTGTGCTAACTGGTTAAGGTTCATCCTACGGGCCGGTTTAGGTTCAACTCGGTAATAATGGTGCTCAAACATGAACACGGAAAAATCGCTCATCGTAAGTGCTTAGTGGTATGTGCTCTCGAGGCTGAATTGTCGTCTTCTAACTCTCTCAACAGCCTGTAATCGTCTGGATAGGCTGACGTCGGGCCTGATGTTCCTAGCTAAGAACGCCAAAGGCGCCGACCAGATGGGTGCCCAACTACGTGGAAGAGAAGTGCGTAAGGAGTATCTGGCTCGTGTCATTGGAGAATTCCCACTCGGTGAAGTCGTGTGTGAAGAACCTCTGCTCACCGTAGAACCAAAGGTAGCCCTGAATAGGGTAGTGAAAGATGGCACAGGCAAAGAAGCCACTACTGTGTTCAATAGAATCAGTTACGACGGTCACACCAGTATTGTACGATGTCGCCCTCTAACGGGCCGTACTCACCAGATACGTGTTCATCTACAATATCTGGGTCATGCTATTGCGAATGACCCTATTTATTCAAATGTCAATGTATGGGGTCCACAGTTAGGTAAGGACGGAGCAGGCGATACGCGCGAAATCGCCGCCAAACTCAATGAAATTGGCAAGACGACGGTTGCCGAGACGTATATTCATCCCAAAGATGACAAAGGAGAGAAACTCACAGGTGAAAAATGCTCAGTGTGCTCTACGGACTTATACACAGACCCAGGACCAAATGACCTCGATCTATGGCTACATGCTTTAAAGTATTATTCAATCGACGACACTAATCCCTGGAGCTATGAGACTCCTATTCCTTATTGGGTGAATGACGTCCACTTGCCCTTTATGAAAGTGGCACTTGAGGAAGCGAGGAAATGTGGTCCTACTGAGACGGCCTTCTCGGTAGGGGCTGTGCTTGTCAAAGACGGACAGGTGCTTGAAACAGGTTATTCTCGAGAGCTTCCTGGCAATACACACGCCGAGCAATGTGCTTTGGAAAAATATTATGCAAAGAATGATGGAATTAGGGACGTTCCCGAGGGAACTGTCATTTATACGACTATGGAACCGTGCTCAGAGAGACTGAGTGGTAATCTACCTTGTGTGGATAGAATCTTAGCCACTCGGATCAAGACCGTATTTGTTGGAGTGGTGGAGCCAGATACGTTTGTTAAAAACAACACTGGACTTGATAAGCTTACAGCCAAGGGCATTGAATATATTCCTGTCAGTGGTCTCGAGCAAGAATGTCTCAAGGCCGCTACCAAGGGACATCCTCTATAATATATATATATATATGTGCCGCGCACGCCGCACTGTGAATATCTAGATTTTTCAGCTATTAACCGTCGTACCACGTTAGAGTCGTCAAGTATCAGACAGACGAAGAACACAGATTTATAATTCGCTACAGTTAAGGTGAGTAGTGCTAGGAAGATGGCGAGCGAGTACGAATACCACACTCAGTTCCCACTCCATTGTTCGCCTGCCATTGTCCATTATTCCCTCCTAACACTATATTCAAAGACATGGCAGTAGCGATTCCTAAAAACCGGATCCTGGCTCCAAAAGATGCCTCGAATTTCCGGGCAGCTCTGAAATTATACGAGTCAAAGCAGTACAAAAAGGCTTTAAAAGGCGTCGATGGCGTGCTCAAGAAAAACCAGAATCATGGCGAATCTCTGGCGCTCAGGGGCCTCGTCCTATATCATTTAGGCAAGAAAGAAGAGGGCCATGAATCTATCAAAAGAGGCTTGGAAAAGGACATCACAAGCTATGTTTGTTGGCACATTTACGGTCTATATCATCGGCAGGAAAAAAACTACGAAGAAGCTGCCAAATGCTATGTCAAGGCATTGCAATACGACCCTGAGAATCAAAGTGTGTTACGGGATTTAGGTGTCTTGCAAATGCAGGTACGCCAGTATGAGGCCTTAGTGCCTACTAAGAGGAAAATGCTCACCGATAAGCCCGGGTTTCGTCAGAATTGGACTGGATTGGCTATTGCCCAGCATCTATCAGGAGATCTGGCGGGCGCAGAAAAAACCTTGACCAACTTTGAACAAGTGTTGAACGAACCTTTACCCAAGAGCGATACCGAGAACTCGGAGTTGATGCTATACAAAAATACCATAATATATCAAAGTGGAGATGTGGAGCGAGCTTTGACGGATCTCGAGTCGATTGCTGACAAGGTATTGGACGTGAAAAGTGTTTGTGAATATAGAGCAGAGTACTTGTTGCAGTTGGGTCGCAACAAAGAAGCACAGAGAGAGTATAGATTATTAATCAAGCGGAATCCGGAATGCAGACAGTATTATAATGGATTGGAGAATGCATTAGGAATTGAGAAAGGAGATTTGAGTACTCGGGCTCTCTTGTATGACAGATTGGCAACCAAATATCCCAAGGCCGATTTGCCGAAATCTATTCCATTGGAATTTTTAAAGGGATCCGATTTCAAGACCAGGGCTTTGGCATATATCCGAAACTATTTGGTTCGAGAGGTTCCATCCACGTTTGTTATTATCAAGCCATTGTACAAGGATGTTGAGAAACAGAAGATTGTCGAGCAGTTGATTCTTGAGTTTATTGATGAGATTAAGAAGAGGAGTTGTGTGAATGGAAATGGAAATGGAAATGGAAATGGAAATGGGAGTGGTTCTGCTGACTCGTCTACACTGTTGTGGAGTTTGTATTTCCTTGCACAGCACTATTCATATCTGTCTCAGCATGAAAAAGCTCTGGAAACAATCGACGAGACGATTTCCCTATCTCCAGACCTGTTGGAATTGGTCATGACCAAAGCTCAGATTCTTAAAAGAGCAGGCGATATTGAAGGAGCTTCCAAGACTATGGACAAAGCCAGAAAGCTGGACCTCTCTGATCGATTCATCAACACGAGAGCTGCTAAATATCAGCTTCGCGCCAATAAAATCGACGAGGCCATCTCTACGATTTCTCTGTTTACAAAAAATGATAACAATGGAAAAGGGGTCCAAGATATGCATGACATGCAAGGATTGTGGTTTTTGGGCGAACAGGCCGAAGCGTATGCCAGAATGGGCAACGACGGGATGGCTTTGAAACGATTCCATGCTGTTTTCTTCATCTATGAAGATGCCAAAAATGATCAGTTTGATTTCCATTTCTATTGCCCTAGAACTGGTACCATCCGCGCTTATTTGGATATGATCAATTGGTCTCTTAAAGTCGATGGATGTGCACCATATCAGCGAGCTGCTAGTGGTGCTATCAAAATATATCTGAAACTTGCAATCAAACAGGCCAAACGCGAGGCTGGAGAATCCACTGAAGATGATGAGTTCTTTGGTCTGGATGAAGCAGAAAAGAAAAAGGCCATTAAAAAGGCCAAAAAGGAGCGAGCTAAAGAGCTTAAAAAGGAACATGAAGAGAGGGAAAAGTCCGATTCGAACGATCCAGATATGTTTGGAAAACAGTTGTTGGCCACATCCACTCCTTTACAGGATGCTTTCAACATCTGGAAACCGTTGTCGGATGCTGTTCCAGAGAATCACCAGACTTGGCAATTGGGATTTGAAATCTATCTTGCTCAGAAAAAGTACGTGCTTGCTCTCCAGGCATTGTCGAAAGCAAAGAATGCTGGCAGTAAGGTATCGTGGGTTATTGCGTCGGCCATTCGAGCTCGATATACTCTTGAACAGGACGACGCGGCACCATCAGCTCTTCGATTGGTCCAAAACAGAACTTTGCCAACCATTGTGTCGGAAGGTAATATTATTGAAGATGATGTGAATGAATTTGCTGACAAGTATATCATCAACGAAGGCGATTCGGGTTCGATTTTACATTGGGCAAATGCCAAGATGGCTATTAATGGAGGTATCAGTCAAGTCAAGGAGGCAATTGAGACTCGGTTGTTGACGATTCCATCTTTGGCAGCTACAACGTTACAGGATGCCATGGAGGCATATAATTTACTTGGGTCGTGGAGAAGTGGTATTCTTGGAGAATATCGAACCAGGGCGTTAAAGACGTGGCCCAGAGCGACGGTGTTTGGTGAATTAGCGGCTGACGAGTGAAAAGTGTAAATATTTGACTGTTTTTTTTTTTGTTTATTTCATATAGCCATAACTATAGAGAGAAAGCAACAATTATAGCGATGATGAGACATTTCCCTTCCAGAAGTCGTTGGCCAACCTGCTTGACAGCCCAGAGAGAGCAATTATAGCGATGACGAGACGCCTCCTAATTTGTCCAAAAGTTGTTGGTGAACCTCTTTGACAGAAGCAGCGGCCTCTTTATCCTGAGGCCAGCCCACAATGAGCCCAGTCTCGGCATCTCTCTTTGGAATCATGTGAACATGAACATGGTCAACCACCTGATGGGCAATTGTGCCATTGTTTTGCAGAATATTATAGCCTGCTCCTTCCAAGCCGGACTTGTCCAAACCAGATGCAACTACAATTCTTTTCGCAACAGGCAGCAGTTCAGAGAGGTATTCATCAGGAATCTCATGGAGTTTACCACCATGATATTTAGGGATCACCAACACATGGCCGCTGGCAGTGGGACCAATGTCCATGAAAGCCAATGTTTTAGCAGTGTCTACCAACTTGAGAGAAGGGATATCACCTGTGTAGTTAGTAAACGAGCAAAAGAGGAGTAAGAGAGCGCGTTCGGGGGGAGGGGGGTACCTTTGATGATTTTGCAAAAAAGACAAGCAGCTGACGAAGACATATCTGAATCTGGAGCACAAGATGGAATGGATCAGAAAATGGATCGAGGTATCTGAAACTGGAGCACAGGATGGAACGAATCAGCAAGTGGATCGAGGTAGATCAGAAAGTGGGGTCGAGATATAGTGGGACAAAATAGGGCAATTATGCAACACTATCCAGATCATCTCATACTATACACTATATATACTCGTCTTATACAATCTTATACTCGAATACTTCTAATGTCGGAAGAAGAGATTGAGATTGAACGAAAATCCAATGAATGGAATGAGAGACTGGCGGGCAAAACTCTTGTCGATACAGAGGCACAAGCGGTGAGTGTGAATGGTGGCGTCTGATGTCCAAACTAACCGAATCCTAGACTGAATCACATCATGTTTCCAAAACAACCCTTCCTACACCCAACCGAATAGTCGGGCCTGGAGCCATGATGACGCGGGATTTCCGGCCCGAACGGTTGAATGTCATGACGGACGCTCAAGGCAAAGTCCAACAGGCGTTTTTCGGATGATTAGTAACATTATTTAAATAATTAAGAATTAACCCATGAAGTCATCTGCCGAGCGCCAATACGAGACGCAAACTTTAGTGATTGTGTTCCCAACGGAAAGTAGCTGATGGCGTACCAGGCAGCTGCAATGACCTGAATGATGACGGCTATAATTGTGAGCACCGTTGATCTCATTCCAATACTGAAAACCAACGTAGCTATGATAGATCCGAAATAAGCGACTGTGAATAATAATCGATTAGGAGAGATCAAATGCATCAAATAAGCCATAGGACCTTGTAACACTCCAAAAGAAATGACAAACAATATCGATCCCAAAGTCCATCTGTCAGTTAGTTTTTGGGTCCCACAACACGACCGTGAACCACAACCACTACTTACAATACGGCAAACTTGCGTGGTTTCAGAGCCAGAATAGGTAGAATGGCAAAACACAGCGCAAAACATGCTACCGCTCCTAATAAACATACACCAAATATTAACAGTCGGTCCCAGCGTGACAGGGTAAACCATTCTGGTTCCTCCACCACAACCTCTGGTTCGTCTCGTTCAGATAGCGGCAGACGTATATATCGGCTATTAGCCAGCGCTCCGTCTGGGCCAAATGGATTCCATGTCTTTACTCTGTCGAACAGCGACTCCTCTCCGCCTCCACTGATAGTGTTGTTTGTAGTGGTAGCAGGGCTATTTCGCCATGAATTTAGTTGATTTCGAAACGCATTTTCCGTCATTATAGAGGTGTGAATGATGACAATCAGGTGGAGGAGGTGGTGGAGGTGGAGGTGGTGGCTGTGGTGCTGTAGTGGCAAAGTAATGTGAAGGTGCTTACCCTGATTTGATGGGAAGATGCAGATTCAGGGGTATCAGGGTAGAGAGATCAGGGGTATCAGGGTAGAGAACAGGGGTATCAGGGTAGCGATCAGGGGTATCAGGGCAGCGATCAGGGGTAGAGATCAGGGGTAGAGATCGAGGGTACTCAGTTATCTCCGAAATGTTCTTTCACAAGTGCAAGGATGCTCTTTAGTACTCTCCATTTGATGGTTGTGTAGCACGGTTCATGTCACAAGGCGCTGTTGAGTTACAAGTTACTCAGATGAGCAAAGAGGTCACCAGTCACCGATCACCCATCACCCATCACCCATCACCCATCACCCATCACCATACGTCAAACATCTCCTCAACTTTTCACCCCAGTTCGACTTATTATCTTTCATCGTAATTCATGCCACTCTCCTACTGATTACCCGGCTTGAAATTTTTCGGTGCGGCTCGTCACTTCACCATCTTCTTTTTTGGTACATCTCCATACCACTATCAGATCTCGATAACGCGTTTCATCTATTTATGGTCGTACTAAGTACACGGTTCACATTGCTTGAAATTACACATGTCTGGCTCTAATCCCCCAGTACTGCCAGGCGATTCTGGTGGGGACTCGACTGTGGCTGAAGAAGACCTCGAGGCGCAGTTGACGGCTATTCTGGCTGGTATCAATGAGAATGATACAGAGATTGCGACAGCTGCTGTCGAGGCCTCGGGCAACGGAGAGCCAGCTGAAGACGAAGTCGATCAACTAATGTTGGAACAGAGTTTAGCTCAAGTTCAGAGAGCTCTCGCTGATACGGATAATAACGAGTCAGCGGAATGGGAGGCGTCTCGGACAACCGCCAAGGAGGCCACCGTTCACGTGCCTAAGGATACACAGGATACCAAAGACACTGAGCTGGATCAAAGCTCGCTGAAAGATATGATTAATAATGCCTTGTCGGCGTTAGGTGATCAGGGCAATGAATCTGTCTCGTCATCACCAGCTCAACCATCCGATGGCAGTGCTCTTGAAGATGCAATAGCCAGTGCTCTAGCGGGTGTGCAGACTACAACCACGGCTGCTGAAGTAGACACTGATGCTGAAGCGGATAAAGGTGTTGATACTCAGATTGGTACTGATACTGGTGCTCATAGTGCCCTTCCTGAAGCTGAAAATCATGCTGCCGATGATGCTGAAGTCTCACGTATCCAACAAGAGCTTGAACGTATTCTAGCAGTAGAAACGACAAACGAAGCTCTTCAGTCTGAATCAGCCACAGAAGCTGGACTGGAACGTGCTGACAATGCTGACAACGCTGATGATGCTGCTACCGCTGCTGCTGTCGAAGCAATAGCCGAAGCCTTTCAACAACACGCTCTATCCAGTTCTTCAGATGACGCCGAGTCGGCAGCACAACGAGCACTAATTGAACAAATATCAGCAGCGATAATGCGTGATGGGACCCAGGCAACTGATGAGGAACCTATACCATCTGAAGACCAGTCTGACAATGTCGATGTCCGAGTTATAGCAGACCTGCTAAGTAATGGCTCGGATTTGGAGTCCACTCTATCATCACTACTTTCCGGCTCAACTGGAGAAAGAGACTCCTACCAACAGGAAACAAGCACCGAACAACCTAGATCCAGTCTATCGATTGCCGAGACGCTGGCTATGTCGCGATCGAATATCCAGCAGTCGAGAGAAATGCTAGCAAATCGAATCGATCCTATGTTGAATCGAAAGGGTTATTTACATTCTTGGTCCATGAGAAAGCAGCTGGAAAAGCAGCAACAGCAACAACAACAACAACAACAACAACAACAACAACAACAGCAACAGGTTATACCAGAACCTTTACGACAACCGCCATCTACTCACACTACTGACGTGGTGTCGGATATGAGTGAAGAAACGTCGTCGTCCAACGAACGCAACTCTGATTCAATGCTGGCTGCTCTTCTCCTCGCAAAGCAGATGATTGGCGATGAAGATGATGCATCTTCAGAAACACAAGATCTGGGCTTGAATGCCGATGCCATGGAAGCAGTTCAAAAGGCTCTTCAGGCGCTTAGTAAGAGCATCCAAGAAGAAGAAGAGGAAAGTGATAGTCAAATGGCTACAGCAACTGATGATAATGTTACAAGTGATACCACCACTGCAGTGAACACGCCCGGTGGTGGGTTTGTGGTTCTGGATCCTTTCCGGCCAGGTGGTCGTAGAACCAAAACAAGCAGGAAATACCGTTCTGCCGCAGCCCTAACGCCTGAAGATAAAGAACGTATTAGATTGGATAATCGCGAACGGAAAAAGCGATGGAGAAACAACAACAATATTCGGAACAAAGACAATGATTTGAGAGCAAGACTTCATCGTCGGGCCACTAATATCTTTGGTCCTGAAGAGAGCCCGGAGAAAAAGACATGGTTTGAAAAGGAGTTTCAAAAGCGTAGAGAAAAGCGAATGCTCCGAGAAATCCAACTTGATCCAAGTATGCAAAGAGATGCGGGAGACGACAACGGCAACGGTTTCACCAATGCTTCTTCTTCTTCTTCTTCGTCGGCTGATAGTCTACGAACTGCGCTGGAAATCCTTGGTCGCACTGAAGGCTTGAATGAAGAGTTGGCTCAGACTGTCGACTCTTTGGTCAAGGATCCCCAACTGTTAAAGACTCTTATGGGGGATCTTTTTGGTAATGATGAAAATAACACCACTTCAACAATGACTTCTTCAAGCTCGACTAATTATACATTCCAGCCACATGCAAATGTTGTTAAACCAATTGCTGGTGGTGGTGTAATGTCGACGTTTAAGATCCGCAGACCAGATGCTCAGTTGAGAGCTGTTGCCGGCAATGGGCCAACGTCGCAGCCCCAGTTCCCTTCTAAATATCCTGATCGTGGACTCACGTCATTAGTGAGACGGGCAATGAAATCGAAAAATCGAGCTTCCACCCTTGACAACACTGTCAACACCACCACCGCTGCCATTGTACCACCAATTGTACCACCACCTAGCAGCACAGTGACATTTCGTGGCGGATTACCAATAAGCATTGATTTGACTTCTTCTTCTTCTTCTGCAGTTGATAACTTGAAAAGAAAGAGATCTTTCGAATCGATATCAGTGACATTATCACCGAAACCACCTCAGTATCTGGCCTCAGGTTCAAACAGGCTTCAGACAGAGACGGTCACCACATATAAACAGGTCGATGATAAGCGAGTCAAGGCTTTGGGATTCCCTCCCTTGTTATCTGCAATGTCAGTAGACACTCCATAATGACCATGATGATGAACATATTTATTATTTTATTTATAAAATCCAGAGCGGATTAATAATACAATTAATGCAATGTAAAGCTTGCGGTGTCAAGGCTCGCCAGTGCTCGTGTCAATTCCTGCGGTTGTAAAGGGATCAGAAGGCGACGATGTGGTTACAGCAGACGCGTGTTCTGAAAACGACGATGACGGTGGTGTTTTTGGGGTGGTGATCGAGGCAAGATGTTGAGGTTTAGCCACCTTGGATGCAGAAGGGGATACGGAAGTGGAAACGGAAACGGAAGCGGAAACAGAAGGGGATGTGGAAATGGAAGCTGAAGCTGAAGCTGAAGCAGACGTTTTGGACCGCACCATATCTAGTCCCTGCCGTAGCGCCTCAACCTCCTGGCCTATTGCGACTGTCAATAACGACCATTTGCTCTCCTCGGCAAGATGGAGATTTCTTTCTAGCCTGTCGAGTGTCTCGTTCAACATTGATGAGATCTTTCTCGTGTTTCTCCTTTCTGTTCGAGGTAAAGAAGTTAGTCCACGTTCAAGATCATTGACGGTCTCACAGGAATCCTGCCAAACAACAAGGCCATCGCTTAACGCAGAAGCCTCTTTTCCAGCCGCCTCTGCCTGGTCTTCTAAAGCCTCCATTTCTCTTTGCCGTATATCCAACTGGGATTCTGACGCCTCGTCTCCTCTTAAAGAGTCCAATTCATGAACATAAGATGAACACTTGCTCTCCACTATTGATTGTGCCATGGTAATTTTCTGGTACAAGTTTTTCTTTCGAGTCTTGAGCTCTTCCAACCTCGCTTTCAGCTGTGCAATTTCGCTCTAGTTTGTTAATTCTGTTGATTATCGTCACGCCTGTCCCGCCCTCGACTTACTCGAACATCTACCAACTCATTTTGTAACTGGCGGATTTCAGCTACTTCTGGACTCTGGGTTTCGATTTCCAGGATTATTCCCTCGAGCTCGCCCGATTTCTCTTTAATCTCCTTTTTCTCCTCTAGCCACTCTCTATGTGACTGGATCCGTTTCTTATAATAGCTGACCATTTCTAGTTTGATATCGGCCAGTTCGCGCATATGAGATGCGATACCTCGTCGCGATATGACAAGAAGGCGACCATTCTGATTCATCAGTCCATCCGACTGGCTATCCAATAATGCTTGTAGTTTATTGACGTGCACGTCAGACTCTAAATGTAAATACTCGATATTCATGACTCCGCTGATGGTGGTGTGTGTGGTGTAAAGAGTGAACATGTCAGTGAAATGTAGAGAGCCTTATCTTTTACCCTTATCTTATCGGGCTGCAGCGACCCTGCACAAGAAATATATATCTATATCTATTAATCAACAAGCGAGAAAACTATTACTAAATAAACTGTATCGTCCAAGAGGTTCTTTAGAACATATCGAAGAGGTTGGCCGCCGCAATATTTGCCGACGTCGAGCTTGAAGCCTGGGAGCTGGACTCCAAACGAGTCTCCGAGCGTGAGGTAAGGAGTGAAAAAGTCAAAAGTATAGACATTGTTGGCAACAAATTCAAAATCTTGTCGTTTGGTCTCATCACGGAAAAAAGCCATGCGCTCACTAGGCGCCATTTCGGTTCCGCTGGTGATGATTTGGTCAGAATTGACAAAGCCAGGCCACGAGATATCTGGGTCCTCGCTCTCGTGAATTATGTTGATGGACGTCAGGGCTCGGCCGTAAAGATATGGTTTGTCGCACATTGGATCTCCTTTAACACTTGGATCTATATACCATTTGAATACTTTATAGCCTAGTGAGAATCCATAAGGTAGAATGTCGCGAATCGGTTCATCAAAGTCGTTGCCAAATAAGAGGTTGTTGCCATTGATAGGGTCTTTGAACCGAATAGCAAACTGAATGGACAATTGATCTTGATTGTGTTGTTGCTGATCGAAATAGGGTGAAGATGAGGGTAAAAGGGGATCATCAGTACCGGTGCTACCACTATCAGTACTTTGCAAATCTTTATAATCCTTTATGCGAACAGCCAAACGAATGAGTCCGTCCGCTGTATATGGCGATTCCAATTCTATAAAGGATGAATCATCGCCTTTATTGACAGGAACTTTAACATGTTGATATTTATCATAGGTGGTACCGGCGTATACTAGCAAGTGTGGGGGCATTTCTGGTAGTCATTTACTGATTATACGCCATGAGCAGTAGAACAGTATTGACGGTAAAACAATAGAGCAGTTGAACAGTTGAACAGTAGAAGAATAGAAATAGCAAACTTGATTGCTTGTCGTATAAATATCGGTAGTAACGTGACATGTACTTCTTATCTTATCCATCTATCATATCCCGTATATGTCTGGCAAACAGTAGGTATATATATAGGATAGCCGAAAGTCACAATTTTTTGTGAGTAGGAAATTAGGCCAGCGAACAAGTTGATATACAGAGATATCGATATCCTCATGGTGAGGGCGAAACATTATAGTATCCTCAGGGCCCTCAGCCCGAACTTGGCTCATCAGTCAGCCGCATCAGGGTCCACTATGAAAAACTGAATAACCACGCTACCACGCTCGTTACATTATCAATTATACCTAACAGAATAACTCACTCAAGAGCACCTCAAGGTAGATGTGTCAACCAACTGGAATTATAAAAAAAAACGATTCCCAGTCGTGTGACTACTTCCACCCTCCCACTCACTACCACTCACTACCACTCACTCCCACTCACTACCACTCACTACCACTCACTCCCACTCACTACCACTCACTCCCACTCACTCCCATCATGCAAAATGCAGGTCCTCGAATGTTCTCGACAAACCTACCCGATGACCTCCAATTTAACCGACAAATAAACCAACAGAGACCTCGTGGTTCCGACATAATGTGAACCGCGTGATGGGCTGAAAAGTCACCAGCCAGCCGCTCTCGTCCGAAGGCGGGTTAGGGCCTGGATATCGGACCGTCAAACTGATATATAGCTTCCTTTACGCTCACCTACTGGGCGCATAGTAGTAATTAATATTCATATACTCTAAAAACCATAAACAATCACAAGACTGACAAAAAAAGAGTGTCCCAAAAATGGTAAGCATTCGAGCAGTGAGCAGTGAGCAATGAGATGAGACTCGTGTCATAATTCTAACCTAGTAGACTGAAATCAATCCGGAAACTGGACTGGTCGCGGGATGGGAGGTCAAACACTCACGATCTAGGAATCTTCCATATTATTATCATCCCGAAACCTCGAACTCGTCGTGGGAACCTCCTTCAGGCAGTGATTCAGAGAAACTGAAAGAGTACATGGCGAAAAACTACTCGCAAACTCAGAGTGCCTCTGCCACTTCACAATCTGGAACAGCCACTGGTGGTAGTGGCGGCGGCAGCGGCGACTCTGAGAAAATCAGCGCCAGCCATTTGTTAGTCAAGCATAAAGATAGTAGGCGGCCGTCGTCGTGGAAAGAAGCTCACATAACTCGAACCAAGGACGAGGCGCTATCGATTATTCTAGCCCACGAAGCGCGGATCCGCTCGGGCGCCGCTACTCTAAGCGAGCTGGCTGTGTCTGAAAGCGACTGTAGCAGTGCTCGGCGAGGAGGCTATCTGGGCTATTTCGGGCGCGGCGAAATGCAGAAGGAGTTTGAGGATGCTGCGTTTGCTCTCAAGCCTGGCGAGCTCAGCCGGGTGGTTGAGACCTCTTCCGGTCTTCATTTGATTGAGCGAACTGGTTGACCCGTCCGCGGCCCATGCCAGCACCGCCTCCGGCGGCCGGGCGCTGCCCGGACCCGTTGCGCTGCCCGGACCCGTTGCGCTCGCGTCGCGAGCGTGGCTGGGCTCGTAGTTTTATTGTATTTGCTTTGAGTTGTTATCACGAGCCCTGGACGGTGTGGTCCGGGTCGGAATTAAAATAAATAAATGCACACTTCACGTTCCACCCCGACACGCGTACTCCGCGAAGCGGAGCAACGGGTCTGGGCAGCGCCCAGCCGCCGGAGGCCGTCCCCGGCGACCCGTAGCCCGGTCAGTAGACGTGACCTCGTTTTCGAGACGCATGGAGCGGAGCGTTTTTGGCCTTGTATTCACGGTACGACTGCCATAGTTGGGCATATCCTCGATGGAGTTTACCCATGAAATGGTCCGCCAGTCGCTTGTCGTTATCCAGCCGGCTGAGATACGCGCCACAGACTTCACACACTTGTAACTTTTGAAACCCCGAGAAACCACTGATATCCGACAACTGTTTGATTTCAAGCTGGATTCGCACTTTGTCGCTGCGTAGTCTTTCTAGACCGTGCAGCTCATGTAATGCTTTTGTGATCTCGCCCTGTTCTGCCAGCAGTTCAATCTCCTGTAAAGACATGGTGATACCGGTTGTCAACACTTCTAAATCCCTCGTAGCCTCGTTGATTTTAATCATATCTTCTGGAGTCTTGTCTAGACGTTTATTGGCGGCGTCAATGCGCTGCTGGAGCTCGTTGATGTGCAATTCCAGCGTCCGCTCATGCTCGAGATCAAACTCAGCAAACTCCTTGCCTTTACTCTTCTGGTTCTTGTATTCAAATCGGTACTTTTCAGCATGGATCTTAGGACACTTGCCCACGTACTTTGTCCCTGACAACATGTCATACACACAACTTCCCAGCAGAAACGATTTACAGATTTTCGGGTCATAAACGTCGATTCGCTCGTTTCTCGACGGTCGTCGCACATCCAGCGCATCGCTTCCCATCAACTGTTCAAGCAGTTTTCTCTGTTCAGCGGCCATTGTCAATACTCCCCATATACATCGATCTCGTCAATTGATCCGAATAGTTTCACCACCACTGCTTATACGGCTAAGCGGCACGGCTGTACGGCACGGCTGTACGGCACGGCGTAGCTCAGGGGCCACTGCCTCCGGCGGCTGGGCTCTGCCCAGACCCGTTGCTCGCTCCGCTCGACTCCAGTCTCCCAGTGCGCTCCCCTTGGCTGCCTCCGGCGGCTGGGCTCTGCCCAGACCCGTTTGCTCGCTTCGCTCGACTCGAGCGCCGGGGCCCGCCTGCCTCTAGTATCATGTCAGCCGTGCATGTCAGCGGCGTTATTCAGGGGTAGAGTGGTCGAGCGGAGCGAGCAAACGGGTCTGGGCAGCGCCCAGCCGCCGGAGGCTGACCAGGGGGGCAGAGTCGAGCGGAGCGAGCAACGGGTCTGGGCAGAGCCCAGCCGCCGGAGGCAGACAGGCAGCAAGCAGGGAGCAGCACGGCGTGGAGTAGTACGGCTGGGAAGTACGGCTGAGGGGCACGGGGGTACGCTCTCGACGTGTTATTTCACCAAGTGATCTCACCCGTTCGGAACTGAAGTGAGAAGTGTAGAGAATGAAGTTATTGAGAAGTTGTTCGTCAGTGCTGGCGGGATTACTGGCACTGTCGTCGGGTGTGAGTGCAGACTGGTCGATTGAGGATGGATCGGTAGCGATTACGGGAAAGAATGGTGTTGACAGTCAAGCGTAAGTAGTAGTAGCCCTGATAATCCGCGTGCAAGTGCTGTGAGATGGTGAGGACTAACTGATAGATTGTCTGAAATCGGGTCGATACAGCTTGGAGAGGGAAGTACAGCCAAAATCCGATTCCAAACAGTAAAAGATGGATCTGGTGTTCGAGCGCATCAGACAGTGGCTCAATTGCAGGACGTGTCGAATGAGAGTCTGGAGTTCATGTTCACAGGATCGGTACGGCCTAATGGCAAGAGCGAGATTTCGATTTCTCATAAATCGGTTCCAGTGGCTCTTCAGGGCAAACAGTTGAAATTGACGCTGCTGGTAGGCTCGTTTGGACAGGACAAACCCACGTCGGTGGTGGTGACGGATTCGTTCATTGTCGACCAGACCCAGGAGTTAAAGACTCCATCTCGATTGACGGCGTTGCCAGAACTACGCCATACGTTTCGAAGTGCGCCCAAGACTGTTGCGGCTCCAATTGCCATTGTATTCATTTCGATTGTGGCAGTTCTGTTGGTAGGATTGATTGGGTTCTGGTTTGGCCATGCTGACCTGGCGGCACTTGGACAAGCGCTTTCCAAGTCGCCAGTAGGGCATTTGGGTCTTTTAGCATCTTTGGTGGCATTTGAGCTTGTATTTGTACGGTATTTCCAGGGCACCAGTATTTTTGACAGTCTGTTTGCAATTGCCATTATTGCTCCCATAGCCATTTTTACCGGATCGCGGGCGCTTCGCGAGGTGCGCGAACGTCGTCTCAAGGGCGAGTTTAATTAGATATACAAAACCGACAATGCGCTATGTACAAAAAAAAAAATTGATAAAAAAATGCTAAGAGTCGTCCGGGTTGGCTACAAACAGCCTAATCTTGCCAATATCTTCTTCCACGCTTTTGACAGACGACACGCTTTGAGTTCGCGATAACGGAGTGTCGGTGGATTTTATACTTGGTGACAGTTCTTTTCGAGCAGGTCCTGATGGAGACACCGACGCGTTGAACTTGTAGACGCCCGTGCCACTATTGGGTGTCGAAGAGCCGCTCGGAGGAGTTCTTCGCGCGTATGAAGGAAGGTCATCGTCGCCGTCATCGACCTCACTAGCGAGTAATCTAGGCTGTAGATGTGAATGCCATGGGTCAATTGTCCGTCGTAGTAATGATTTGGAGTATGTGGGTTTGACTAAAGGACTACCATTGGGTTTAGTGGAGATGCCTACAGGCAATCCCCATACCTTTGGAGAAGTCTCGCTCCAGGCGGACGCGGAATTGCGACGCAGTTGGCGTACGTAGGTGGATACTACGCCTAAACCTGGGATATCTATTTTGGATGGCTGTAGTTGTAGTTGCTGTTGCTGGTTGTGTTGGTGTTGGTGTTGGTGTTGGTGGTGTGGTTGTTGTTGTTGGTGGTGTTGTTGAAGCTGGAAATTGCTGCTAGCGCTAGCTGACGAGGCAGTAGTAGCAGACCTCGTAGCAGAAGATACAGCAGGAGAGATTGTACTGTTGGTGGTGGTAGTGCCGTTATTGCTCACTCTCGACGACACGCTATTACCTCGACTATGATCAGGTAGAGAAGCCTGACTGGCATATGGATTGGGAAATGACATTGTTGCCGGCCGGCCACTGGAGCTGGAGTTGGTGGTGGCCGACATGTACAATGGTTGTGAGAACGAAGCTCCACTGCTGGCACTATGAGTACTTCCACTTCGTCGATGAGCAAACTGCTGCGACGAGCGAGAAATGGGACTAGTGTTTTGGTCAGATTCGTATTGTGCACCACCAAAATTACTACCACTGGGTACGACTATAGGTGCCACTATGGGTGCCACTACGGGTGCCACATTATACTGAGTAGGAGTAGACGGATAATGGAACTGAGCTTGAGCCTGAGCTTGAGCTTGGGCTTGAGTCTGAGCCTGTCCAGAGAGCACGTGTGGCTGTGCTTGATAGAATGGTGGAGATGGACTATGGCTTCGCAAATGGCCTGTTTCAATAGCAGGGGCTAATAGTGGAGGGGCATTTGCTATTAAACTTGAAGAAGAAGTTCGTGGAGATGGGTTCTCATTATCCAGATACGGCACATGATGCCCAGGAGGTAATGGCATGGAAGGCCCGATACTGGGCGGTCGCGACGGCGGATATGCATTGTGATTAGTAGTATGATTTGACGAGCTGGTGCTTCCAGAAGACCTTGTAGGCGCGATGCCTTCATACATGCTATTGCGTTGAGCGGCCGACGAGTTGGAGTCCAAAACTGGCATCCGTCTTACCGCCTTGGCCATTCGTTTTGGAGGGTCGGCATGTGGTGGAGGTATTGGAGGCATTTTGGTGGTGGTGGTGGTGGGAAACTGTCCAGGCATTTCGCCAAATCCATCTTGTCGGCTTCTTGTTTGATCTCCATGATCATTTGCCGATAAGTTGGATATCGGTCTGCCATTTACATAACCGTTCATCATGGCACGCAGTAGCACTAAACTGTCCTCAACGTCCGTCTTTTATTGTTCTTATTCCTTTTAACCTTTGTTCATCAAATGTGAAACATTAACATGGCACTGTCGAGCGGAAGCGAGGTCCATTCATAGCCTTGATACTAGCAGCCGCAACATCGAGGCGTACGGCGCTATTGTAGAAAACGGAACTGAGTATCGTGATAGATATCAGTCTGATAATCAGTCGGACAGTTGTAATTATGTATTACGTAGATATATCTATGATATCTCGAACAGATGCGGTAGAGCCATTGTGGGCACTTACAGAGGTAACAGGAAGTGGCGTCGTCAACAGCGGCTGTCAACAACGACGTCGTCAGCGACGTCAGCAGCCAAGTCAACAGCCACCGTCTGGTCCTGCTGAACATTAATAGTCTCCCCTGATCTTATCGTGTACTTGTAGCTTAATATACCCCCTTGCGCTCCCACTCCCACTCCCACTCCCGCTCCCACTCCCACTCCCGCTCCCACTCCCACTCCCACTCCCACTCCCACTCCCATGCCTACTTGTCCCCATTCACATTCTCACACGAGTTGGAGATCCACCGGAACTCGCCAGCATTGTCGTGCACCGCAAACACCTTGCCCCTGATCAGAGCCAGCGGCAATGGCCCATACGATCTGGAGTCGAGGCTCTGAGACAGGTTCTCCCCCGTCACCCAGCAGTGGCCCCTGGGCACCTGGATATACCGGTCGTAGTTGCCCGCCGACGGGTCCACCAGTACAAAATCACCCGGCATGCCCGTAATCCGCTTACACACCCGCTGCGACGGGTCTGTCGGCTTCACGGCCACAATCATGTCCCCGACCTCGCATCCCCGTCCCCGGCGTGCCAGCTTGTTGACATGGACATAGTCGCCCGCAAAGTTCAGCACCGGCAACATCGACTCCCCGTACGTCTCCGTCAGCTCGTACAAATCGCTGTGCACCAGATGCACCGCGCACGCGATCCGCAGCGCCCACGCGCTCGTGGTCCACACCGTCGACGCAAACCCTGCCATTGTCCACCAGCCACTCTGCTCCCTGTCCCCAAACCTGCTCTACTTCACGACATTCGCCCGCCCCGCGTCCTGCGGCGGTGACCCCGGGGGGTGCTGGGGGCCCGGGGTTCTGCCTCCGGCGGCTGGGCGCTGCCCAGACCCGTTGCTCCGCTGCGCGGAGGGCTCTGAGCCACGGGCTATACGGTCCTGGCATCGAGCGAAGCGAGCAACGGGTCTGGGCAGCGCCCAGCCGCCGGAGGCAGGCCCAGGGAGTCTACGGTCAGCCCCGAGCGAAGCGAGCAACGGGTCTGGGCAACGCCCAGCCGCCGGAGGCAGGCCCAGGGGTCTGCGGTCCCAGCCCCGAGCGAAGCGAGCAATGGGTCTGGGCAGCGCCCAGCCGCCGGAGGCAGGTCGCGGCGCCCACACGGAGGGGGGAGGGGGGAGAGGGTGTATTAGCGCCAGCGGTCAGACTCTATGAAGGTGTGGATCATTTCGAGGGCGACTTTGTTGGCGGAGGGCTTGCCGATGACGGTGACGAGGCGGTCGACGGTGCGGTTGGCGGGGGCCTCGCCGATCTTGATGAGGCAGCCCGAGAGGCGGCGGATTTCGGTGATGCGCTGGCCCAGCTTGCCGATGATGCTGCCGACGATGTCGTTGGGGATGTGGATCTGCTGGGAGATGGTGCCGTCGGCGTTGGTGGACGAGGGTCCCACCAGCACCAGTTTGTCGGATGGAGATGGGGCGGCGGACGCGCCTCGGGACGACCGCGGGGTGGGCTCGTAGAGGTCGCGGTCGCGGTCGGGGTCGTAATCACGATCTCGGTCTGCGCTGCGCATAGACGCTGGAGCGGTTGGCAGGGCCAGCGGGGGGTCTGGGCCAGGTTGTAGGCTGTCGGTAGGGGGTGCAGAGGTGGACGCGGATGGGTCGATGTACGGATTCGAACTGGCCAGTAGTTCGTTCACCAATTGCCTTTTGAACGTCTCGGGGTGGCCGTAGGACCCAACTAATGAGTGAGGTTTATATGGAACAGATGTTGAGAGCACGTCCGATACGACCTCGGGGGTCAGGGAATTGAGCACGTTCTGGAGCAGGGTACAGATAGTTAGAACGGCACTGGCCAATTGATCAGGGTCTGCAGCGGTTATGGAGAGGGTCTTGTCGGAGCTGAACGGCAGCAAAGTGGTCGATAGGCCGTAAGTAGGGTCCGTCGGTAGCTTGAAAGGTGTGCGGTTGATGAGAATAAGTAGTAAATGAGGAATCAGTAGAGTGGTAGTAGGTGGGAACGGGAATGAACGCACGAGGTTGTCAGCTGGATGATGAGATTCGACTGGGTTTACGGTTATTGGATCTTCTGTTGGTGGTTCTTCTGTCGCTGGTTCTTCCTGCTGAGATTTTCGTGTTACTTCCACGATCATTCGTATGGCAGTGGAAACAGGACGTGGAGTACCTGTTACCGTGACTACTCGATCTATTGTGCCTGGAGTAGCCTCATCAATGGATATTTTCGTTTTTGTTTGAATTCTGATTCTTTCAAGACAGTTAGAAGCATCGTCTGTTGCCTGCTCCCGGCCGTCTTTCACCACATCACCATCTAAAACTTTTCCATGACTGCTGCTTATTAGCAGTCGCACCGTGATAACAGTAGACGACTCTATTTGTGAACTTTCATTGCTGGCAATTGAACCACCTATTAATTCAGTTTTCCCTTCAATCGCTGGTCGTTTTTTCCTGCTCCCAGATTCGACAGCTGGAGCTCTTCTTTTAAACATCATACAACTACTGAAGAACATCAGTAGAGATCCTCCTCGTCTGTATATAGTCTGCCATGGCTCTTCATGGGGCTCGGCGCCTCACTATCAACGGCGGGATTTTTTTTTATGCAGGCCGATAGCTACCACCCTTGATTGTTGAAATATTTTTGTACAAACACAATACCACTATATCTTGCCATAAA
>JAJMIG010000080.1:38447-57129 GCA_030583365.1 Sugiyamaella japonica
CCCCCCCCCCCCCCCAGCGTACGGTGTACTAACATGTCTAGCATCTAAAGCCAAGCACGTGAAGCGTGGAGTCAAGGAAGTAGTCAAGTCACTTCGAAAAGGTGAAAAGGGCCTTGTGATTATTGCTGGAGATATCAGCCCTGGCGATGTGATTTCTCATATCCCTGTGCTGTGTGAAGACAACAAAGTTCCATATGTATTTATTCCATCAAAGGAAGATCTGGGGTCAGCTGGTGCTACTAAGCGACCCACTTCGTGTGTGATGATTGTTCCTGGCGGCGGCAAGAAGAAGGAAGACAAGAGCAAGACTGATGAGTATAGAGAAGGATTTGATGATATAGTCAAGGAGATTCCTTCTATCTGAGTGTTGGTATATTACTTGTAGAGTATAGTTTTACTATTCCCAGTTTTATTCTTGGATCTACCTATGACTATGATTTTGTAAGCTGGTGAATGTAAACAGTGGTTTGATGATATAGTAAAGAAGATTCCTTGTATTTAAGTGTGTATGTTATAAGTACCAACGCTCTGTTTCAATCTCAGATCTAACGTATTAGCGTCTCTAATGGTTCCCTTAGACAGCAGATCATCAAAGAAGCCCACAAGACCACGAGACCACGAGACCCCAGCAAAATGGCTCACAAAGACCTCTGAAATACATATTCAAGCACGTCGAGCCCTCGACGCAGTACCACACGGATTCTTACATCCGTTGCCGATTCTAAAGTAACAATAGGAACAAGTTTCACTCGACTTTGTAACAGGACTACCTCTGACATTGACTGGATTTGACATGATCCTGGTGGTAGTAGATTCCCACAATCACCGAGACATTCGTTTTATGGCAAATCGCTGGAAAATCTTCATTACTATGGGAACTAAACCACAGCCAATCACCCTGACTTTTGCAGATCCGCGCCTTCACTGCCAACAATGTTAAAAATGGATCAATACTTGCCAATGTTAGAATCCGCTAACAACTTATCAAGCATCCGTCAAGATGTCACCATTTGTCTCCTCAGTACACTGAACAAGCTGATGACTCTGCAGCTATTTTGACTCCCCAAGACAATATGTTGGAAGCTCAACAGGTCTCTTGCATCGTGATGTTTACGATTCATTCCAGATTATGTCCAAGATTACCTGAAGTTTCCAAGAAATGGCAAACTTTCCACTGTAAATGGTTCAACCCATTTCAACCTTGGAATCAGTATCCCAAACACCTCGAACGATCACCAAAGCCAAGTCGCATTTATGAAGTCAACAATCAATATCATTGGTATCAACAGCTCAACTCATGCCACTAAACTGCTCCAGATGCGATCAATCGTATACCTTGGTCGTTTCGAAAAATGCTTATACTGTTGGTCTGAAACGACGACTCGACAACGACGACTCGACAACGACGACTCGAGGACGTGTAAAGAATATTAGTCCCCATGAGATTCTCCAATGTTCACCGATGTTCTCCGATGTTCTCCGATATTCTCCGACATTCGCCGAAGCTCTGGAAGGTTCATGAAGTTCATAAGAAAAGAAAACCTGAAGCTTCCAAAATCGAATATAAATAGACCAGGTATCATTCTCTTGGTATCATTCGTTTAGGTAACCAGGGTCATATCTTGAATTAAATTATATTTCACAGCAAAGGTAAGAGACAAACTCTTATACTGTCACTTCTACTGTGGGTCAAGGGTTCTAGGTTCAAATCCGGGGTAAGAGGGTTCGATGTTAATGAAATATAATTTAGTCCAAGATATGGTCCTGGTTACCTAAAAGAATGAAAAGAGGAGAATGATAACTGGTGTATTTATTTTGCTGTGTAAGAGACGAACTTTTGGTTCTACTGTGGGTTTTCGTGGTTCAGTGTCAATGTTTTCAGTGTAAGAGACGAACTCTTGGTTTTACTGTGGGTTTTCGGGGTTCAGTGTCAATGTTTTCAGCGTGAAAGTTCGTCTCTTACTTCTACTGTGGGGTTTCGTGGTTCAGTGTCAAGGTTTTCAATGTAGAAGTTTGTACGAACTCTTGGTTTTACTGTGGGTTTTCGGGGTTCAGTGTCAATGTTTTCAGCGTGAAAGTTCGTCTCTTACTTCTGCTGTGGGTTTTCGTGGTTCAGTGTCAATGTTTTCAGTGTAGAAGTTTGTCTCTTACTTCTACTGTGGGGTTTCGTGGTTCAGTGTCAATGTTTTCAGCGTGAAAGTTCGTCTCTTACTTCTACTGTGGGGTTTCGTGGTTCAGTGTCAATGTTTTCAGCGTGAAAGTTCGTCTCTTACTTCTACTGTGGGGTTTCGTGGTTCAGTGTCAATGTTCTCAGTGTAAGAGACGAACTCTTGGTTTTACTGTGGGTTTTCGGGGTTCAGTGTCAAAGTTTTGAGCATGAAAGTTCGTCTCTTACTTCTACTGTGGGTTTTCGTGGTTCAGTGCCAATGCTTTCAAGTTCGAGGTTAACGCTGATGTTGCTGCGGGTTTCAAAGTCGACGAGGCTAACTTGGTTAGACACGCGTGTGTCCAAACTTGTATTTTTCCAATCAATCTGCTAATGTTCTTGGACAAAGGGTATGCCGAGGATTAATTCGTAGTGAAGATCTGGGACAATGTCCAACACATTTTTTTCCGCCAAGAGAGGGGTCTATTCGTAGGGACCGTGAAATTGTGGAAAGTGGTTCCTAGGTGGATAATTTGTTCCGTGGCGTGCTTTCCAAATTGAAAATGTTCGTTCCGCATCCGGGATCGATTAAGGCGACTTTTTTTTGTACATTTTCTGATTATACTATTTTTTGTGATTTTCTAATTTTTTCCAAGATAAACAAACATTTAAGAAACAAAGGTTGTGCCAATACGGATAACGAGATAGCTTTTTCCAGTGTGGCATTCGGGCTCGGGTTGCCATGGGCTTCCTAGCTCATTTGATGAAACTCAAAGGCTGTACTCGATTACGGAGCCGGTCTGTTTGAAGTACTTGAGTTTTCTGTAAAGAGTTTTCTGGGACATATATGATGATAACTTCTTGCCTGGCTAGTCAAATAGATTGACGCAGCTTTGGTACGCATTTCTTGCCTGACCAGTCAAAAAGACTGACGCAGCTTTGGTACGCATTTCTGAGGTCAAGTACCAGTGAGAATCTGAGGGTTGGCTTCTCCAACATAGTATTCTCGGAAGCGAGCTTGAGTCGCTTATAAGCAAGGTTGATAATTTCGGAGTCGTTGATGATGGCAACCATTCGGTTCCAAGGTATATAGAGCGGTTTCACGATACCTCACGATATTAAGGAAATCTATTTAAATGTTGTGTATATATAAAGTACACTTTTATGCTCCACTCCACTAAGCCTCTTCTTCAATCTTAGATCGAACCCATCCTTCAAGACCCCCTTTCACTATAATTTCTTGCATACTCTCTCCAAGCTCTCCAACTTTGGACGTGAGAATCACTGGTCCTGACGTGGACCCTTCTCGTACCGTAACAGTAGCCGTCTTGACATCCCATTCAGCAAACAGTCCAGTACGGATAGTCAGTTCGGACTCCTTCTGACTAGCAAACCGATCCCGAAGTAGCTTGATAAGAGCAGGAATCTCCAACGTGAGAAGTGCATTGTTGATGGAATTGCGGCTAAAGATGTTTCCAAACGATCCAGAAATAACCAACTTGATATCACGAGCAAGAATGGCGGTGGCTGCCTGTTCTCGCGACGATCCAGTGCCGAAATTGAACCCACTGACTATGATATCTCCAGCCTTGGTCTTGGCTCCGAAATCACTGTCATAGTTTTCCATACACACCTCAGCCATCTTATCTCGTGGCACATCATCCTGATATGTGTATTTTCCTGGATAAATGGCGTCGGTATTAATATTATCGGCATCGCACAGAACAAGCTCGCCTTTGATAGATTCAGGGAATCCTGGAAGAACTGAAATTGTGGATGTGGCAGTTGTGGATGTGGTAGTGGTGGTGGCAGTAGTATCATCTGCGCTACTACCCTCGACAATACTACTCTTAATGCCCTTGGCAGCCTCCGGAACCAGTCCATCCATCTCACCAGGAAACCCGATTTTACCCAATACAGCCGAGGCAGCCACCACTTCAGGCGACGCTAGATATGCTAATGCGTCTCTGGATCCCATACGACCCTTGAAATTCCGGTTCGTCGCAGAAATGCCCACCTCTCCTTCTTCTAATAAACCGGTTCCGAGCCCAATACAAGGTCCACAGCCAGCAGGCAGAGGCTTAGCCCCTGCGGCTATTAGATCGTTCCATGCTCCAACTTGTTCAGCATCTTTTTGCACAAGACTGGAAGCAGCTGCAACGTAGAACTCCACTCCGTCCTTTACTTTCCTTCCTTTAATAATTCTAGCCGCCGCCTCAATGTCTGATAATCTGGAGTTGGTACACGATACAAGGTACGCCTTGTTGATTTTGATATCTTGTTTAGACAAGTCAGATAATGGAGTAGCCACCTTGACAGAGTTGGGACCACTAACATATGGCGACAACGTACTCAAATCAAGAGTGAGATATTTGGCGAACTTGGCATCGCTATCGGCAGTAACAATATTATTTCTCACTGCATCGATTGTGGACCTATTAATACGGGCATGACTGTCGTTCTTAATATACCTGGCCAGTCTTTCCTCATACCACTCAATCAGAGTCTGATCGACGGGGAAAAGTCCTGATAATGCACCCCATTCAGTAGTCATATTAGCAATGGTCAATCGTTCATCGACAGAAAGTTTCTCGACACCTTCACCAACAAACTCGATAGCATGATTCAACACCTCGTCGTTATTGAAAACTCCACACAGAGCTACAATGACATCTTTACCACTAACACCCGGTTGAAGCTGCCCTGTCAGTTCCACTCTGGCCACGGGGGGAATCTGCCACCAAGTCATACCAGTGGCCCAGATAGATGCAGCATCGGTACGAACTATCGGAGTACCCAGGCACCCCACACCACCGTATGTATTTGAATGCGAGTCAGACGCTACTGTGAGATTATATGGAAAAGCATACCCCTCTTCAACCAAGATCTGATGGCCAATGCCTCGACCGGCTGGATAGAAATCCACCCCCTGCTCTTTGGCAAACTTCTCGATATTCCGATATTTTTCAAGGTTCTTCTCGCTTTTATTCTGCACATCATGATCCAATGTACACACCACCTGTCTATTATCCTTGACCTTTGAAGCTCCTAAACCCATGAATTTCAGAGCCACGGGCCATGAATTGTCGTGCGACATACAATGAGACGGTCTTATCGAAACATAATCTCCACTTCGGACCTCTTTGCCGTCAGCAATGCCCACTGCATACTTCTGAACGATCTTTTCAGTGACTGTCTGAGCACTCAAAAGCCTTGACGTAGAGAACAATCTCGCCTGACCGGTGGCTCCATTTAGCGACCTCCTCAGATTTAGCATTCTGGAACTATTTATCTTATCTGACAGACTCCGAAACACAAACACACTCTCCCTTTTGTAGCACCAACTGTCTAAGATCAACTGAGTCATTCGCTACCCTAACCAATAAGCCTTTGCCAATTAGCACATAAAGTCTATAATTTTTCAAAAGATTACGCAAGATATGGTTTAGGGCTCTGCCGATCCCCCTGACCGTGTCCCCCCTGCATTTTCTCCTCGCAGACCTGCCTCCGGCGGCTGGGCGCTGCCCAGACCCGTTTGCTCCGCTCCGCGGAGAACACCGGCGGTCGCGGGCACGGGGCCGGCGTAATCCAAGCTCTCCGCGAAGCGGAGCAAACGGGTCTGGGCAGCGCCCAGCCGCCGGAGGCAGGTGCCGGGCCCACTAGATCCACAGTGGTGGCCGAGAGTAGTGAACGGTAAACTCCAACAACTTCTTTAACGACCGTAATCAACATTGTGACGATCTTTTTGACGTTCCTTATATGAGTATCGCTGAAAATACCCTGGGAAACGACCTGTTTATCTGGTAGATGCGCTTGATGATGTTGATGTCGCTGAGATACTGTTCATTACATTTGAACCGAGCCATAAATGCGCCTCCTGTGTAGGACAGTAGACTAAGGCGACAGATCAAGTCCTGATCCACGTATCACCCCATGATCATGGCGTCTCCAGTCGTGCAAGACAGTGTGAATAGATGGAGTGGAAGATAGCATGAAAAAATGGAATCAGAAAACCAGTTGCAAAATAATAGATGGCACATGATGAAGTTATGTGGCCGCTTTTTATGTAACAATATATGATAATCGATGCCGACACATCGGCCGTATCCACCGCTCCTCTGCCTCGTTATGAGGTCCCCGCCCGAGCGAAGCGAGCTACGGGTCTGGGCAGAGCCCAGAGGAGGCACAGTCGGTCGTACTTACGAGTCAGCTGTTTCTATATACTACATTGGTGACAAAGTCCTCTTGGTCTTTGAGAAAGTCGATGAAACGTTTGGATCGTAGAATGCCGCCTTCGCCGGGGGGAGGTGGTAGGAAGAGCTCGTGAGTGGGTTCGTGCTCGATGTATTCGTCGATTTTGCCCGGGTTGCCCACCACAAGCTCGAAGCTCCTGTCGAGCTGTAGAAAGTGTGGGCATTCGAGGATCTGGTGGAGATCGAATTCGTCGCAGAAGTTGCATCGTAGGGGAATGGCAAGCTGCTGGACCGCCCCACCTCGAAACAACTGCGAGGACGAGAATTTCGTGGGACCGACTTTGCACCATAGAACCTGTGACATATACAGGGCATTGCTCATTCTGTCGGGAGAGACATCACAATTCGACATACTGAGACAAAGGCGGTTGAAATATAGGGACAAGTCTGAGGTGGGGAAATGCAAGCCCGATATTAAACAACCATGCTTGGTATGTAGACCGTACACGAAGTTCGGGTTGAGCATGGCTATAAATGACTGACGTTCTTTCTCACCAAGAAACCCCAGCGCTAATAGGTATTGCTCATTGGGATTCATATATCGCAGACGAATGAGTCTGTTGGTGATGGAGATCCAGTTGCTGAGGAGAAACTGGGTGCGACTACAGCTGAATTCTCTCACATGCTCGGATGGATGTAGCATGGCATAAAGACAGGATTTGAGTTCTTCGATCTGACCGCCTGGAATTTTTTCAACCGTCTTTTCTGAATAAGCACAGTTATAGTGTGGATTGGAACTGCCGTCTTCGAACGTCTGGACATTGGTACATAGGTAGAAGGCACTCAAGTCATGCAAAGAGGTATCAGTACTATGTGAGCAGGCTGAGTTGAATTCTAAATATTTCCAGTCGGCTGGACGGCCAGTATCTTCGAGAAGGGCACAGTGGGAAATAAAGCTGTTGGAGTGATCAATGGGAGTTTCCAAGGGCTCGTATCGATTAGTGATATTAGTAAGAACCTCTTCTAAGGACTCATCAGAAATATAAAGCTGTTTCACAAACTGTTCAAGATCCTCTTTGAATGTAGCATCTGACGACCGATTGGCGATAACATAGCGAATGTCGACTTCAGTCAGTTTAGGATCTGTCCTCTCAATGAAGCTTCTGACGAGACAATCCAAGACATTTTCAGCAAATCTCTGCGGCAAACATCTGATGAGGGTTAGAAACCCATATTCCACGGAAATCTGTTTCTTGTCGATAGCCGTCCAGGTGGTGGCAGCCCATATATCGTAAAATCTGTTGATGTCGAACAAGTGAGACTCTGATTTCGACTGCCTCTGCCAACTGGTGGCCAAGAGCTCATATTGTCCATGTGGCACTTCATCGAGTGTTGCCTCGATTATTCGTAACGAATGTTTGTAGGCGTTTGTAAAAGTGTTTGGAATCGAGGCGAACCAGGATTGAGCCTGTGATGTAGAGATCTTTACCTCGAGATTAATCCATTCACACACGTATGCAGGGCTCTCAAGGTGGGCAGTATAAGGTTCTGATTCTACCACGCCTTGTCCTGCTCCATGGACCTGGCCTTGTGGTAGTTCATGTTGCATGGATCCTTCCAGGATAGCCAAACGAACATAGTCGGGTAGGCAACTCAGGAATAGTAAAATGACATTTGTCCAGGTCGTTTCATCTCTGTCATGTAGATTTCGTCCGTAAATATAGCACGCTTCGGAAAATGCAATCATCTTCTTGACGTAAGCATAACAGAAAGGCTTGTCACTTTCTTGATCTCGATACTGTCTTGCCATGGCATACAACGTACCAGACGAAACGTAATAAGTCTGGTTGTGCACAGTAAGGAATTCTCGTGCAGAGCATTGCAAGGGAAACAGTAGCAGTAGTCTTGATTTGAATTTCGACCAGTCGCGGGCTCTAAACGCCGGATGCTGGCAGACCAATTTGCGTATTGGCGGTGCGCACAGCTCTACGAAAAGTTCACATTTCTGTTTATCGCTGACGTTGCCAATAAGTTCTTCAAAGTTGATGAGATATTCGAGGATCGATTGTCCATTGAACTCGGTATGATTGACCATGCTCATTCTGGATCAATGGGGATCTCTAACATCTGGTGAACCACAAGCATGTAAATAATCCATCATAGCCGCATATGTCAATGCTGCCAGGTTCATGTTCATATGCCATGAATAATATATCAAAATATGGTAAGTGAATGAGAATGAGGTTCGAGGAAAACTTAGTTACTAACCAATAGAACTGCCAATACGAAAAAGCGTGACATCGTCTGGATCTTGTGTCACTGTTATTATCGCATCTCCCGTAAGTGGAGTGTATAGCGAGACTCCAAAATATCTGTACAAAGAGATTGGAGCAAATGGATTTTTGGCAGTGGTTGTGAAGGATCCAGAGGCACGTGCTAGTGGGCTAGTGGAATCAATATCCCCTGAAACTCCTCCAGGACAACTACAATTGACACGACAGAATATCGGATTCACAGTGCCGTTTCGAGACTTTGTCGGCAAAGACACTAAAGTAAAGTATATGAATGCCGACATGCTTTTAAGAGAGGCTCTGGTCGACCCACTGCTGAGATCGTATGGAATTATTTATATAGAGGACGCTCATGAACGACTGGCGTGGACTGATGTTGCTCTAGGAGTGCTAAAAAAGGTATCTACCGTCCGTCAAGGCAGTTTGAAGATAGTTGTTCATGGCGTGACCGACGACATTGTGGATCCGGTACTCAAACTGTACAATGAGCCAATCACACCGGTTATTCACGTCAAAGACGAATCTCGTTTGAATCATGTCGATGTACTTTACTCGACCCAGTCAAGCGATGATTATGTCAAGGCTGCAGTGGATGTAGTAGCTGGGTTATATGAGGTCGGTCAAGCTAATCGCCGGCTTGCGGAAACTGCTACTGTCGTGGTATTTCTGGCCAGCCAGGCAGACGTCAAAAGAGCTGTTCAAATGTTAAAAGGATACCAGGGTCTTCCAAGTGGAGTCAATGTTGTTAGTGGGTCTGTCGATGCGTCTCAGGGAGGCTGGATTCTTGTCAGTTGCGAACCTGACCTTGAAAACAATCCAACTCTGCTATCGTGTGGAACAGTACGGTTTGTAGTGGATTGTGGATATCGGAGCGTGCCGTGGTCTGCCAGTACAGTCAGTTATCCAATAGCCAAATCGCAGGCCGAATTGCGAAGGCTCCTAGCAGCTCATGGCGATGGACCAGGCAAGTGTTTCCGTCTCTACACAGAACAGGCTGCGTTTAGCATTCTTACTGATGGATATGTGCCGCAGATTCATGGCTCGTCGAGTCTGCCAGACATTCTTTTGCGACTCAAGGTGCTGGGCATTGACAACGTTGCACGGTCATTTCCATTTCTCACGGCTCCATCTGTCGAAGCAGTTGCTTCCGCTCTCAGCACCCTATACTGGTTAGGACTGGTTGATGACTACGGCAAAGTGACCGAAATGGGCGAACAGGTCGGTCTACTGCCAATAGATATACGTCTGGCCCGCGCTCTATACCTGTCATCCGACGCTGGCTGTATGTCTGAAATGCTATCCATTGTTTCAATGGTCATTGTAGGCGGCCTACGCACCGTGCTGGCCAAATCCGAGCAAGCTGTGGCCGACAGCAAGCAGTTTTACACTCTTGAAGGAGACTATTTCACCCTGCTCAACATCTACTGCCTCTACACCGCCACCCGCAAACGCGACGGAATCGCTTTCATCAAAAAATGGGCCAAAACCCATGGGATCCACGGCGACGTCCTCGAACAGGCCCGCCAGGTGCGCCAGCAGCTGCAATCTGCCGTATCCAAGCTCAAACTCCCTCGTCCAAAGCCCCTCTCCACCGCCTCCACCACCGCCACCACCGCCACCACCACCACCCTCATCTCAACCTGCATCACCAAATCCTTCTTCCTCAACCTCGCCAAACGGGTCTCTGAAAACACCTACGACCTTGTCACCTCCACCTCCACCTCCACCTCCACCTCCACCTCCACTGCCACGACCACTACCACTACCACCTCCACTACCACGACCGCTAAACCAGATACCTTCTCCGTCTACCGAGACATGGCCTCTCCACTCACATCGCCCTGGGTCGTCTACGAGACCCTGACCCGCGGCTCCGACGGCATCCTCTACATCACCGGCGTCAGCATGGCCGACAGAGCAGTCCTGGAATCCACCGGCTACTACAAACCAGTCCGCAGGTAGCACCCGGGGTTCTGCCTCCGGCGGCTGGGCGCTGCCCAGACCCGTTGCTCGAGCTGCGCTCGAGTGCTAGGTGCTCCATAATTTACGTGTCTGGGTAATGGTGTGGAGTACCATAAAAGAGGTCGTGACAGCGCTGTATATTCCAGAGATGTAAACTCAGGGGCACAGCAGGTTCTGTCTTTATGGTCGTATACCATCTGCAACGTGAGAGCCAGCACTACGGACTCAGACGACAGCCACGAGTAGCACCAAGCCCTCCGCGAAGCGGAGCAACGGGTCTGGGCAGAGCCCAGCCGCCGGAGGCATTGTATGCAGGTCCACTTTAATATTGCATAAGCAGCGTATCCAGTGGGCGGATTATCCTGCGTGACCTGTCTTACTTCAGCTGTGGCCATCGCTGCCGACTCGAGTCTCTCTCTCGGCCGACCCTCTCCTTCTATATCGAGATTGTGTGGAAGAGGAGTGGAGCCGGTGCGGGGAGGAGTACTGCCTTATCAGCACTCGAGCCGCATTGCTATATATAGAGTAAACCGTGGGAGGACATTCACACATCACACACGTTCGCTCCCCTTTACCCGTCTTCCACCTCACTCACTAACGTCACTCTTACACACCTCACTCGTCAATTCCGTTCCTCTTGTTCGCGTGATTTCTACCCCCTGGTCAGCTGCTCTTATCCTTGATCTGTGGCGTCACCTCGTCTCCATTAAGCGATGCTACTCTGATGCCGGTTGTAGTAAGCAACCCTAAGTGGCGGCAGCATAAGTGTCGCACGGGTGGCGGTCGTTATGCTTGGCAGCCGCGCGTGTGTCACGCACTGCCTGGCCTACTTGAGGCCGAGAAATCCATGGTTTCTTTCTCTTTCCTTTTCCTCTTCTTCCTCTTGTCCTTTTCTTAAAGCCTCGTACTTTTTTACACCACCACAGCCACCGCAACACACTCCCATTCACAACATACAAACAAAGTTTGTGTCTGTCTGTGATTCTACTCGTATTAGTTAAACCTTTTTATTTTATTTGTCATCACCTTTTCCCGGAAACCCCTTCCGTTTATTTCGTGCCAATAGTTTATGTCTACATCCATCGAAAACCTCAAATCTTTTGATCCTTTCGCCGATACTGGTGACGACAACACCCAGTCGACTAATTACATTCATATTCGTTGTCAGCAGCGTAATGGTCGTAAGACTATAACCACTGTCCAGGGAGTCCCCGCTGAATATGATATGAAGAGAATCCTTAAAACTCTCAAGAAAGATTTTGGCTGCAACGGTCATATCAACAAAGACGAAGACCTCGGTGATATTCTCCAGTTTCAAGGAGACCAGCGTGGCAAGGTTATGGAATTTTTGACCACTGCTTTGCAAATCGACAAGAAGACTATTCAAGTCCACGGATTTTAATCATCCATACTCTATCTTTTTATCTTTTTCTATTTATTTTTTTTGTAACTAAAGATGTTACTCTCAACTGATAGGTGTTTATTATTAGTTTATAGGAATAGGATTATATTAATAACGGACGTGAGGAAGAGGAAGTTTAGCTGAAGTTTAGCTGACTGTGGTCTCTTTCGTTACATACTTGCAGTTCCCCTGAACTGTGTCTCATTAGTTACGTACTTTCAGTTCACTTCTCGCGGTAGTAATAAATATATATATACGTTCATGGTAGACATTCTGATTTCAACACCTCTAAAGTCACTTCATCGGACGAGGATGACGAGGGAGATAGAGACCGTGACACAGATGGAGAAGACGTGGCCGAGCGCAACGCAAATGACGGCGACAAAGGGGTTATAGGTAATGGCTGAGACGGAGCCGAGCCCACTGCTTTGCGCTTGACTGTGTTGCTTCGTCGGGCTGGGCTGGATGGTCGAGCACTGGCAGAGGTAATGGTAATGGGTTGGAGAATATTGGATGAACCAGCTCCGGGTGATGACGAGGGAACAGAAACACGTAGATTCGTTCCAGAGGAAGAGGAAGAGGAAGAAGAAGCAGCGCTGGAGCCAGCACCAGTACCAGCACTAGAGCCCGTAGAAGCAGCCGACGTGATGGCCGAAATGGTAGTCGTCACAGTGGTAGGTGGACTGGGATGAAATCCAATCGAGTCATTGCCAAATGTTTCAGATGGTTTGACAGACACAGACGACATTCGCCGTGAACCGCTGCTACTCACCGACATGAGCGATTCAGCGTCCGACACAGAGCCTACAGAGATAGCCGATCTTGTTCTCGACAGTGGGGTTAGCGACGACTTGAAAGCACGAGAAGAGTGGATACTTTTAACTGGCGAAGACGGCGAGCTGTCATAACTGTGACTATGACTGTGGCCAAGGTTGCGATCATGAGGATGGCTATGGCTGTCGTCATTATCATAACTATGACTATGACTGTGACTAGGGTTACGGTCATGGGAATGACCATGGTGGTCGTCACTGTAAATTCCAGCTGTATCCTCGTTCCCTTCGGGTTTCTCTGTCAGTGTTGATATACTGTCACTCATTGAATTTGCCGTTAACCGCCCGTCGTCATCGTCGTCATCATCACTCGAATGCTCATTTTTAAGAGGCTTTCGTTTGGGCACCTTGGTTAGCGGCTCCTTCTGCTCAGGACTGATGTTGTTGCCAGCTCGTGTCGGGACTGGATACGTCATTGGCAATCTCATCTCAGGAGCAGGTCGGTACGGATTGGCTCCTTCATCAATTGAACTGAGGAATTCGCGAGGAAATTCATGAGGAGCCGGGGCTAATTTAATGTGTGATGTCGAGTGGCCGCTTCCGCTGCTGGTGCTACCACCGTTACCACTATTCTCACCATTGACATTGACATGACTATTAGCATTAGATGAAGCACCATTGGGAGCATTGGCACTTGCACCTCCCTGCTTGTCTTTGGAATACCAAGCACCAAAAGTCTTGGTGAGAAACTTCTTGGCCCCTCCTAAGCCTTCCTTTGGCCCTACTGGAGATAGCTGCTGGATCTGGCCATTTCTCGAGTATCCGAATCCTTTCAGTTCGCCTATATGTTCTGCGGCATTGAACTCGTCAACTCCATGGTTATTGCCATGGCCACTGCCATTGGCATTATTAGTAGAATTGATTTCTCCACCAGTATCCAGATCCAGCTCACTAACAGTATCACTATCGGCACCAACCGCAGCACCACCAACGTCAATAGCACTGTTCATACTTCTGCTCCTGTGACGAAGCGTGCCAACTCCTTCATTAATCTCTGTAGCTGATGATAACGAGAACGCCGACGGCACTGTCTTGGATCGACTAATACGTTCTGCCCGTGTCTCTTTATCCTCCTCATCACCAGAGTCTCCGCGTTCAGTCCTCTCTGCTGCTGCCGCCGCCGCTGCTGCCGCTGCTGCCTCTGCAAGTTCTGCTTGCTTCTCTTCAAACTCCCTCAGCTTGTTCAACAACGAATAATCCCAGATCCCTCCTCGGTAGAAATCGCCCTCGGTCTTGAAAAACGTCATGTCGTCCATAAACGGCAGAACCAGTGACTCCTTGACCACCTCGCGGATCTTGTTTTCAATGAAGTTCGTCACATACGAGAACCCCACTGTCTTTGCGCCAATGATGGGCTCGGTCGACAAGTCCAGTATGGGCGCCTTTTCAAATGCATACCAGATTCTATTTGACGGAGGCGGTTTGATTTTCAGCACCATTTTGCCCTCCAATTTCTTCACCTTGACTGCCAGCACCAGCGACACGTCCGACTTGAACTTCATGACATTCAAATTGGCTCTAGTGGCAATCACCACCGAAAACCCTCCGTCGTAACTGACGTTGGCGCTGACCGTGAGCTCGCCGTCCATGTTGAAGTTCATCAGCTTGGGTCGAGAGATGGCCGGCACTGAGTACCCGCACTCGATGCGTCGCACGTCGATTTCGCTCAGAAACCCTGGCCGTTTGATCCTTCCTAGTTTATTTACAATTTTGTTTCGAAAGTAGTTTTCCATTTGCGCAGTGTCCTTGACTGCCAGAAACAGCCGCCCCGTCAGAGCGTTGAACCACTGCATCGCAGGGTCGGCCGTGATATGAGGGCTCACAAACAGTTTAGAGAAGTGTGCGTCGCTGAACCGGAGCGGCACTGCCATATAAGACGGGTCGTAGCGTCTCAAGTCCGGCGGGAACTTCGACGACGACTTGGACGTCTCAATGAGCTTGAAATACAGCTCCTCTTTCTCCGAACACCCATCCGTGTACAGAAACAGCGCGTCCTTGGGCGGTCCGGCCCGGTCCTGGAACAGAGCGTCCAGATCGTTCGCCCCGCTACTTATCCGCACCAAGCAGATGGCCGACCGTTTCAGAAACAGCTCCCCGTCCGGCACATTCGGCGGCCACATGGCCACCACGTAATCCTTTATCTCAATCAAGTACTTGTGCGCCCGCTCCGTGTCTGATCCCGTGAACAGCAGCAGATTGCCACCCCTACAGCTGGGTTAGTGTCGTGCCACGCGGGGTCCACGCCTCCGGCGGCCGGGCGCTGCCCGGACCCGTTGCTCCGCTTCGCGGAGGGCTGGGTACCGCTGGCCTCGGAGGCTCGAGATGCCTCCGCGAAGCGGAGCTACGGGTCCGGGCAGCGCCCGGCCGCCGGAGGCAGGACACGGAGTACTCACCTGATGACGGCGTTGAGCTTGCTGAGGCGCGACGAGGATCTGGACCGCTTGCGCGTCGAGGTCGACGACACGGATGAGTCGTCGGTGAAGCGGGGCGACGACGACGAGAACATGGACTGGGCGTCGTTGGGCGGCGGCGGCGGCGACGACTTGGCGCCCCGTTTGGTGCCCCCGATGAACTTGTAGAGCGACGAGTACGCCGAGCCCGTGCTCTGCTCGATGGACTGCTCGTTCGCGACCTGGTCGGGCGGCTTGAGCGTGTCCTTGGACCCGCCCGACGGATAGATGAAATACTCGGTGGATACAGTGATCCAGCCGGCCTTGTACTCTGACCCGCTGTCAGTGGACTCGGAATCGGCCTCGCTGGCCCCCGGCGTATCTTCACTTGGTCTGGCAAACTCTTCTATCGTCGGAGCTGCTGCGCTGCCGGCGTCCGTTTCGACAGCTGTCTTCGTAGCATTGGGCAACAGAATGATCCAGGCCGCCACTATGAGAAACGGGAATGACACTACTCCTAGCACAAACGCAAGTACAAGTGATCCTAACGACATATCTGTCACTCTCTGACGCCAGTGTGTCCACAATGGTGTTCCAAATTATCCCCTTCTGTTCATTCACACCACGACGTCTACCCAACTGTGAAAACTCTACCCAGTTAGTCAATGTCCTACTGTGTCAATTCAACTCTATTGCTTAGCACGTTTCGCGCCAGTCTCGCAATCTTAAGCACTCGTCTTCCTTCCACCTCTACCTCCACCTCCACCTCCACCTCCACTTACCAACCAATTAAACCTTACAACCAGTTTTTCCCGATCAAAAGAGCGTCAAACGTGAAATGACCTTCTGCTGCCATTAAACGTTAAACCCACAAGCAATCCCAGCTGCTGAATCAACATCAACTGGGCTCTCTCCCTTCCACATCTCCACCTCACCTGCCCACCTGCCCAACGGCCCGCCCCGCGCCGTCAGCCGTGCGCCCGCTCCAGCTTCAGGGTCCACTGATCCAGGGGTCCTCCGCCTCCGGCGGCTGGGCGCTGCCCAGACCCGTTGCTCCGCTTCGCGGAGGGCAGAGAGCAGGGGGGTCAGGCGTGAGAGCCCGGTTACTGAGTATCGAGCGACGGCGATATTTGAGACCAGTCGGGAAGCTTGCCATATAAACAGGCAGAGTCTCAGGGGGTGCAGTCCCGGCATGGAAGTTACAAATAATGTTATTAAGTCAGGCGTGTATCACGCGTGTGTACTCGTGTATATTTATTACTTGGTTGGGGCTCGTGAGGTGATCGGGCGCCTGCCCCACGGTCCGAGCAACGAGCGAAGCGAGCCACGGGTCTGGGCAGAGCCCAGCCGCCGGAGGCAGAGCCCCCGAGCGAAGCGAGCGTGTGGTACGGTGGGTATTGGAAGCGTCTGCAAAGGAGGGGGTTAGTACTGGACACAGGGGAAGAGCCAAGTGGCCCGACGGGCGGTGGTACCGGTGCATCTCTCTCGGGGAGCGAGAATCAGATTCATTAAATCAGTTATTTTTGGTTTGGTAGTCATTGGGTTGCCCCTCGTACAGTGTGAATAAAAAAATCATCATATGGAGATGAGCAGCGGGAGGGGGAGGGGAGGGAGCAACTTACTTAAAGGGTATCAGAATGAAGGGGCATAGTAGGGTCGTAGGGTCGTATGGTCGTGTCGCAGGGACGTCGCTAAAAGACATGTTAGTCTGTCGTTTTCGAGTTCACCACTTTACAGCTCTTTAAAACCAGCATTAGAGTCAGTTCCCCCTTGCGAAGGAAAAAACGACCTTTCATCAACTGCCAGTCACCAATAGCAGATTGTACAGTCTGCTACAGTTTACCTGGTGTGACCCAGGTGATGACCAGTGTTGTTATGTCCGCCCGGTCGACAAAACTCCTCATTCAAATAATGCCGGCTCCATAGAGGAGCATCACCACTTACCTAAATGATGTTAGTATTTCACCAGCCCAGGATGAGACTCGCCCAGGGCTCAATCACCACCATCTCAAAACTGCTGTCTGTCACAATTACTCATATGGGATTGAAACGTATATAAATAAAGAGTGTCTTCAAATACTTTTCTCTCAGTAGGAACAATTGGTTGATTCTTAATCACAGTGACTTCAGCACCTTTGAGCCGATAGCAAAGTGTATCCGTTACTTACTTTCTAAGCTGTTTGATATGGGAAAAAAATGGGTAGAAAGATGCATCTAAAGAAATTTTCCACTTTATATTGGTTATAAGCCGGGTAATGCTAGTAGGTGAATTGTGGATCCTACCGCTCTTCATGAGATGGCATATGCAAGCATTTTGAAGGCACAGTGGGATCATTCAGGGTCATCATCATCATCCTACTATTAATGATTTACTCGGGATTGGAAGTTAGAGGGCAATGCACTAGCGTCAATGCGGGATGACGGATGAGGATTATGAATATGGAATATTAGTCTGATATAAGTTGTGGTTGCAAATACCAGTTCACCCTTTCTCCCAAACTTGAGGATCTTCTTGATATAAGGACAGTTCAAGCGGTAGTCACATTGTCTGATGAACTACTGTAACCGTCAGAAAGACATGAAGACGTTGGTTAAGATGTTGTGCAAAGCATCAAGAGGCTCGTACAATGCTAATATATTCATTGTCGGTGCCAGATGTCTGGATCTCGCTCTTGTCCTTTATCATGAAAAGGGTCATCGATACGAGACATGAATTGTCGACTATCCATAGGCTGCCTGCTCTTTAAATCATTTAATTTGAGTTGCGCGTCCAATTCGTTAGCATTGTGTTTGATTATTCGCAATCGTGCGGAAACGATATTTGGTTGTTGAGCTGTAACCCCATATGCGATGGCTATTTCGACACAACATTGCCTGCCTGTCGAGACAGACTGACATAGGCCCAGGCATAATCAGCATTGACTGCCTTATTTGGCAGCATATACTCGTCTTGTCTTTACGTCAATTGATTCTTATCTATCAGCACACCCCTCGGGTAGAGAACTCACGTCACTGTTGCCATATCCGCAGCTCCGCTTAAAGAGTGCTGGATACAGGGTACACACTCCTGAAGATAGGCCTTTTGTGCACGTACCCTTTGGCCAGCTCCTCCAGTATGTCTGTACCAAAGTCCAGTTGGATTTTGAAAAAGTCACGCTTGCTGGCTTTCGAGTAGGCTATAATCCTTACTAGATGTCTCTGGCACTCGTGTTTCCTCGACTTCCCCCTTCTATAGGTGCACCTGCGATACGAGTAACTGTGGAGTGCTCTACATTGCCTACTCGGTGGTGAGCAGCACTGGTCTGGGGGGCTCTGCCTCCGGCGGCTGGGCGCTGCCCAGACCCGTTGCTCCGCTTCGCGGAGGGCTCGGTGCTGGGATCAGGCCCACCCAAGGTCCGTAGCCACTGCACCGAGCCCTCCGCGAAGCGGAGCAACGGGTCTGGGCAGCGCCCAGCCGCCGGAGGC
>JAJMIG010000081.1:0-56295 GCA_030583365.1 Sugiyamaella japonica
GGCGCTGCCCAGACCCGTTGCTCCGCTTCGCGGAGGGCTTGGTGTTTGGGGCCGCGGGGTGGGGTGGGGGGAGGGGGGAAGGAAGACAGAGATGTGGGTAACGGAGAGTGTTGACATGGCCCTGCATGCATGTGGTGGGCAAGATAAGATAAGATAACGCACACCGGAAACAAACACGCAGATCGAGCATGTGATAAAGAAGTGGAGCTCCTGGCGTTCCAAAGCGGTCCCAAATGCGTTTTAAGAGGCTGAAAGGCTGCTCGAAGGCCGGTATTGCCTGGCCAGCTCGACGGCGGCTCAGAGTGCTCCTTGAACTAGTTCTATAGTAGGGCACGACGTCCGCAGACTGACATCACCGCACAGCGGCACGGACGCACGGATCCCAGGGCGCCAACCCCGCCCCCGTGGCCATCCTCAACGGCCACACACTCCCAGCACTCGAGCGAAGCTCGAGCAAACGGGTCTGGGCAGCGCCCAGCCGCCGGAGGCGGAGCCCCCTACCGCCTCTCGACCCCCGGCCCCCGGCCCCCGGGCCCCGGTTACCCGGCCTGTGAGCGCCGCACGGGATGTTTGGAGGGTACGGGTATAGAGGGGATGGCTGGATTTCCTTCACGAGTTTTCATGTCAGCTTCGTCTTCAGTCTATCAAACGCTTGAGAACGAGTTTGCAAGCTTGAGAAAAACCGAGAAAAAACCATGTCTACCAATCTCGACAAATCGCTTGACGACATCATCGCGTCAAAGCCTCGTGTTCGCCGTGGAGGATACCAGGGCGGCGTCCGTAAGGTCAGGAAGCCCAGCACCCGGGCCGCCAAAGTGGCCACGGTGGCGAACAATAAATCCACAGCAAAGACTGCTGCCAAGCAGAAAGTGGCTGCGATTACGGCTGCTGGAATTAGTGGTATCCAGGAGGCCACGGCCAATGCCACGCGCGTGATCATGTCTAACCTGGTATGTGACTCGACAAGACTATGAGATGGAACAAGATAGATGGGCGATGTGCGATGCCGATAAGTCTGATGCTGGAGAATGAATGTCATACGGACGAACGAACGAACGAACAAACTATGCGCCGACTTTTTCAGACCGTTGATGTTCATTGGCCTTGTATCAGTACTGAAGTGCTATGACCGCACATCTATCCATGTTTGTATATTTAGATTTTCGACCCCTAAACTAACCAGCCTCGTGTGTGCTTTAGCCAACTGATGTTACTGAAGATTCTGTCAAGGTATGTTAGTTTGTGCATTTGTTTTCACCGAGGTTTGGTAATGGCTGGTATGGTATTGCTGGTTGAGTGTGTACAGAAGATGAATATGGGTATGGACACGAACGGGGATGGATGGTATGGGATTTTGGGTGGGTCGAACTTATGTGGTGCTTTTTTAGTGAGACTTGTGAGACTAAGACTCGTGAGTGAGCTTTGTGATTAAGACTCGTGATTCTAAAACTTGCGAGACTTCCCTTTTGTCCATATCCATCAAACCGTCTGCTGTATTCGAGTTGAAGTGAGTTTGGAGTTGGTCTTGTGGTTTAAAGACCTCGACGCAGGAGCATTAGATGTGAAGAGTGAGTTGTTTGCGAGCGTCCAGGCCAGCGAGAGTTCAAGCCAGCTGTGTTATAGAGTCGGTTTCCAAGCTCTTGTTGGGTCCACCATGAGTGTACTAAGAGTCTACTGAGAGTCAACTGAGAGTCAACTGAGAGTCTACTGTTAGTCTACTGAGAGTCTACTGTTAGTCTACTGTGAGTCTACTGTGAGTCTACTGTGAGTCTACTGTGAGTCTTGTGCGAGTAGTGCGAGTAGTCCGATAATCAGTGCTCCCCAGTCTACTCTCCAGTCTTTCACGATTCCTCGCTTTTGTCCTTTCTGCCGTTCTGACTTTCTGCCGTTCTGACTTTTTGCCTTTCTGCCCTTCCACCCTCCCACCCTTGCACTCTTTTGCCCGCTCATTTGCTCTTTCACTCCCATTCCACCTCCATGTACACACTCCCAGGCAATATCTATTTTGCCTTATCGAACCCCATTTGGCTCATTAGTCAAGTGATTACAATTTGCTTTCCCCTCACCCCCTTTTGCCCGTTCTTAATAACCAACAATTTCCTCAGAAATACTTTTCACACCAGATCGGCCCTGTTGTCAAGATTGAAGCCACGTACAACAAGAAAGGACAGCAGACGGGAGTGTTTTCGCTAGATTTCAAGCGTCCTGGCGATGCTGCTAAGACAGTTGCTCAGTTTAATGGAACCTCAATTGACGATGGAGCTAAAGTCATGAAAGTAAGTTGATTAGCGTTTTGGTCGACAAACGCAGTTCTAACATAGGTTCAGGTTGAATTGGTAGTTGACCCTAGCAAGAGGTCGTTATCGTCTCGTTTAAAGTAAGTATTTTCCTAGAAACGGATGTGGATGGGTTTGGAAGCTAACCGAGCAGTCCTGCTCCTAAATATCCAGCCAAGGGTGCTGTTCCTGCCAAGCCCAAGTCGGCAGCTCCTTCTAAAAAGGCCAACGGCAAGGGAAAGAGGGTCAGTCGTCCCAAGAAGACAGTTGAAGAGCTCGACGCGGAAATGGCTGATTATTTCCAGGACGGCCCAGCTGCGACTACCGCTTAGGTTGTGCAGTACCCAAGCGACCTTTATCAGCGTTTGCTCAAAGAATGTTCTAGTTTTTTTTTTCCCCCCGTCAATTGTAATAAAATATATATCAACCCACTTCGCGTCTCGAGCGAAGCTCGAGCAACGGGTCTGGGCAGCGCCCAGCCGCCGGAGGCCGAGCCCCCAGATCACATAATCACACAGGCCTGCTCGGTGACCTTTGAGGTGCCTCTGACCCGCAGAGTCTGGGTGCCGGCCGAGTGTGTCCATAGCAGGGTGTTGTCGACGATTGCCCAGGTTCCCGAGGTGGTGGAGACGCCAGTTCTTTCAAGCGAGTAGTAGAATTGCGGGAGGTACACTTCAGTAGTTCCAGGATGTGAGGCGTTGAGCGTTAGGTGGAACAGAGCTCGCGGGACGTCGAATCCGTACGACATGATTTTGCCGTTGACGGCCGTGGGGTAGGGTCGAATGACGGCCTCGCCGGCGCGGAAGCCGTCGTTGATGCCCTTGAGCTGGTCGTCGCGGCTCCAGATACTGAGATCCTCGCCGTTCCAGTAGTCGCCGTGAGCATGAGAGTTATAGGCACAGTAGACCCACAGAGTGTGATGGAGATGCGACTGCTCGAGCGCGTTGTGGTTGGCGTCCATGGCCCTGATCTGAGAGCCATACTGGCCAGTTTGGTACGCTCGTTTACTGTCGAGATCATAAGGAATGCCAATCTCCGACACCAGACAGGGGATGTTTTCGCCCACGAGAAGCTTGCCCTCGGCCTTGATATACCGCAGTTGGTCTACCATACAGTTGCGAATGGCTTTTTCGCCAATCCGAACCGCCATGACGGGGGACCAGTATCGGTTGCGAACAACGCCCACTGCGTCGACATTGATCTGTTTCCATCGTTTGAGCATCAGCGTCAGCCCGTCGTAATAGTGAGGACTATATACGGTTGTTTTCTCGTCGAGTTTGATACCTCTGCCTACGAGATCAGGTGGCTTGTTATTCACGGGAGTCTGCATAAACACAAACCAGTCTGGTTTGATGGAATGGATGCGATACTCATATTCCAGCCAGTGCTCAACAAAAAACTCTTCTACAAAAGCATGTGGCTTGAGAGGCTTGCCGGAGATGTTGAAGGTGAAATAATCGGGGCGGATTATGTTGTACGAATTGGAGCTGGCGTCGGCTTCATAGACGCCGTGAAGCTGCCAAATACAGCCACCAGGCCAAGAGCGAGTCCAGCGGAATTTGGAATCGATTTCGGCCAGCTGTGTCGGGCTATACCACACGGATTGGGATGGCGTGACCTGCTCTGTGCCCTGTTTGCGGCCTCCCAGAGACGTAAATGTCCACACATCTACAGTTTGAGGGATGCCGAGACCTAACAACATGGCCTGGAAAGGAGTGGGCGAGGTGCCCAGTTTGACATGTTCTGGGTCATCGGGTAACTTTGTAATATCGGGATAGGCAATCAAGCCATGGCCAGGCTCGTTTAGCGATTCCCAGCCAAGAACAATGTCTTCTAACTCAGCAGTTTGGGCCACTTTTTCAGCAAAATAACAAACTGCATCCAGATAATGGTCACGAAGATATTGGCCCACATTGATGTCATTGACTTTACATTTGGGAGCAAAATGTTCGCCGGCAAAGAAAACTGTAAACATCACTTGACAAACCAACCGATGATAGTTGGATGCCCAGAGCATTTTGATGGGAGGAGCCTTGTCTCCGTCATAGACAATAGCCGAATGAGTGTCCATAAACGCGGCTTGGTTCAAACCGAGCAGTTGCAAAGTCCATAGAGGAGCTCCGGAACCGCCGGAGAACCTCGACCACACATCCTGATGAGGGTCTAAAAAGGCCATAAGTCCGTGAGTTTGTAATTTCTTCAGGGTCTTGATGGTGAAGTCGATATATCTATCGTCATAAATGCCGGGGCCCGAATGTTCCAGGGCGTCCCAGGTAAAGATATATCTTATCGTATTGAAGCCGGCTTTTTTCAGTCTGTCGAAATGGACATCTGCCTCTGCCAGAGGGAACGGGGTGCCCACGTATGAGTTCTCGTCGGTGTCCTCATTGTCCACGACTACTAAACAAGACGAATCGGAATCTGAGATTGATACCGACTTTGATTTCGAGCCGAGTGGAGGAGCTTTCGAGTCACCAGCCACATTGATTCCACGAAGAATGACCTCTCTTCCTTGTTTGTCTTTGAATTTGCCTTGTTCGATGACTAGTTTCATGATACGTACGTTCTGGCGAGTTGTCTGTTCACGTTTCACGTTGGTCTCACTTGATCTGACGATGGTCTACCTGGTTCGGACTACCTGGCTCGGACTACCTGGCTCGGACTACTTGGCTCGGACTACCTGGCTCGGACTACCTGGCTCGTTATGGGGTGTTGTGACTACTTAACTTCAAGTCCCGACTTGCGGAATCTCATATGTCTGATCTGTGTTGCAAAGTAGATGAAAGATGAAAGAAAGATCAGGTTCCGACAAGTTGCGCAAGATATATATATATATATATTACTCCCCAGATATTACTTAGATAGGTGAATGTGCGGCAATCACGTGAACAGACCCTGTTCACGTCGACCCCTGGATTTTGGCAAGTGTTCGCTTCCTGACCCCTCGGTCCCCCTGATCTCGAGCGAAGCTCGAGCCACGGGTCTGGGCAGCGCCCAGCCGCCGGAGGCGTAGCGGGGGGGCACGATATCCCCGTTGACACTTGTCCTACACTTGATTACTAAACTATACACGCACTCTGTCGTTCACAGCCTACTGTTTAGCAGAACGAAAGCCGACATAAAACTGTGTCTTGTTAGCACAAACCACAGTCCACATGCTAAAACTCATGTACTTACCGCATACACCTGGGCATTGTCAACGTCCCAGACACCCGAAGTATAGTAAATGTCCTTCTTGAGAAACTCAATGACTTCCTGCTTCGATTCGGCCATTACCGATAGAGCCGACCCCTTGAACTGAGGACTGTCGCCGTCGCCAGCAAACTCGTCCGCGTAGGCGCCGCCCACAGTGACAATGCCTGCTTCATGGGTCTCAGCGGCCGCTGCCAAATGCTTGGGACGCACCTCCATTCTCTTCGCAAGAGCACCTGCCTTGTCTGGCACGATAGCCAAATATTCTCTCTTTACCATTGTACAAGCGGTCGAGCAAAATGTTCTTGACAGCAGCCGACTCCGAAACGTCCAGCTCCCGAGCATTAAATATAAAGAAGACTCGTCTTGGACTGACCCCGCGGATGACTGACGGTCACGGCGCGGCACATACCCGCTCGAACCCGCCGGTTGCCTGCCGGCTGGGTGGGGGGTCGTCCGGTGTCGGCGCGGGAGGCGGGGGCCCTGCCTCCGGCGGCTGGGCTCTGCCCAGACCCGTGGCTCGCTTCGCTCGGTGGTGAGTGTGTCGTGGGTCTGTGAACTGGGTGGACGGGCGGTATGGCCGTGGCGTGGCGTGGCGTGGCGTGGCGTGGCGTGGCGTTGGGCGTACTCCGGGCTCATGATACTCGTTGTGGTGGTACTTACCCCTGAGTTGCATGGGCTCTGGGCTCACGATGCTACCCTAGGCAGGCTCGTCGTCCTCCGCGAAGCGGAGCAAACGGGTCTGGGCAGCGCCCAGCCGCCGGAGGCGTAGACGGAGGCCCGTGATACTCGTAGTGGTGGTACCCCCTGAGTCGCATAGTGGGCTCGCTGCCCTCCGCGAAGCGGAGCAAACGGGTCTGGGCAGCGCCCAGCCGCCGGAGGCGCAGGCGGAGGCTGGACGTATCAATTACACTAGATTTACTATTTCCAGAGACAGTCGGGAAGCTCCTTGATGGGAGCTCCGTCCCAGGGAGGCATGATCTGGCCAAGTCTGTCGGCAGCCATGTCCGGGTACTTGGAGTTGATGGTCCTGATGAGGGCATTGTACCAGATCTTATAGCCCTCGCCGCTGAAGTGAAGACCGTCGGGCAGTAGAGGTCGCAGGTCGACATTGGATCCATCGCCCTTTTTCCCGGGGATGGGATCGCCCTCTTTCCAGCCGACCGACGACAGAAACTCTTCCCAGAGATTGATATAGCCCACGTCGAACTCGTCGGCGACTTTCTTCAGGGCCAGACCGTATTCGCGGAATCGCGACGTGGTGCGATCCGGACCTCCATGGATCTCGTCGTACGCGGCGGGGGCAATAAGAATGATCTTGTTAATGCCCTTGGATTGCGCCGACTGGACAATGTACCGGGAGTTTTCCACGAAATCGCCAATTGGCACATTCTGAATATGCCCGTCCACTACTGAATCATTGGCACCCCACGACACCACCAGCAGCTCTACCGCCGCCTGGTCCTGAGGTCTGTGCTCAGCCTTCAAGATGGGATCAATCATCCACCGGCCATGGGCCGACGTATAACCTCCAAACCCTCGCGTAATCACGTCGAATTTGCGGGTATACAGATCCTGCAAAGCCGGCGCCAGAGAAAACCCATACGCCTGGGTCGAGCTCATCTGAGTGATGGAGTCTCCAAACAACAGAATCCGGTTCAGCGTTATCTCACGAGCTCTTGTGTCGCTGCTCGCAGACCCAAACGGATTCAAGCCAAACACCATTGCTACTAAAAGAATTATTATCGATCTTGCGTGACGGACCCTGGCTCCAGTACTCTCGACTCTCTTATATAGAAAAGAAAAAATCCCGTCTCTCTTTCCGTGTGGGGTGGGGTGACAAAGCTTCGCAGCTTGCAGATCGGTGCCCCCGCCCCCACTTGTTTACCGTGCCCACCCCTTCGGGGCTGCTGCTTCTCGACTTTCCGCGGCGCTGGTGCCAACTGGGGGAGGGGGCTCTGCCTCCGGCGGCTGGGCTCTGCCCAGACCCGTTGTGCTCGCTGCGCGAGCAGGCGCGACAGGTCGCCAGGCGTTCGTCGGAAAGTCGGTCTGCGAAGTTGAAGTTGGCCGGTGACCAAACGTAGTTAGTGAACTGTACGATGGTCTGGAGTTAAAGGCTTGGTTCTGAACCGACCGGTGTGTTTTACGGACTTTCGTTGGCTCGGACCAACTGTGGAGAACGAACTCCAGCCGTTCTGTGAGCTCCCGAACCGCTTAAACCAAGGTCAACACTCCTACTAACTTGCCCTTTTACTAGTGGCACTGTCCAAGCCGGGCAAGCTGTTTGTAGGGATCGTAGCATTATTTGCAAAATGGACATTCCCATTTCACTCCTTGAAGGAGCTCATGTAGTAGCTGGGGTGTTAACTGGGTCGAAGTTCCTGTTCCTACTCCGACGGGAGTCCGGTATGCGTCAGTGTCTGATACACCAGGACCACTTCCAAGACCACTCTTCAGAGACGAGATGTCTGTCAGCAAGAAGTAACCACCTTCTGCTTGTTGGAGTGTAGAGTAGCACTTTCGAGGCGTCCCGACTCCTAGCCGAGGAGCAGTCGGTGCAGAGTGGACTCAAGTTCGCTTCAAGACATCAACAAGGCCGATTTAAGCGTTTCGGATTCCTCGAGTTGGTTTTCTAACTTCCACTTCCACTTGCAGTTGCCCTTACAGTGTCAGACATTGATCACTCGAGCTGTTTCTCGAATTCACAAGAGACAACCCTGCAAGTCCAGGCAACACTGTACTTCGGTGACTTGTATAACAACTAACTACCTTCAAGCTTTGTCTGACTATACTGGTCTGGTCTTCTTACTAAGTGACCTCTACAATAAAAGTGCAAAAAGTACTGTATGTGCAAGAAGAGTCCTCTAGAGTTGTATATGAGTACAACAGAGACAGTTTATGCCATGGTGTTGATGACATGGTTCATAACGTTATGACATGATGAATGACATGACCAATGCCACGAAAACTCAAAGGAGCTCCAGCTATATCTGAAGCTGTTGAAGATACAAGAGCAGAGTTATTCAAGATCTCAAAGGATTCGATCAACAACTAACTACACCAAAATTCCCTCTGCCTCTTTGCAAAGATATATACGTAAACTGGTTGTCGATATATTTCTACGCTGGATCTGGCGTCTGTCATCATTTTCAACGTTCTTGGTGACGAGACAGTGGAAATGCTTGCCCTTGGGTGTATCGACAGGACCAGTATCTCTAAGATAGTGAGTGAATCGTGTGTTGGGCCCTCTCAGGGATCAGTGCACCGGTTTAGATCACATATTAATCCAGGCTTATGAGGATTGTCGTGAACACCCGAAGCTGGTTCGTGATCGATTTAATCTGCAAGTGCTCCAGTGAAAGCTAGACTGAGAGGTATTCCCGAATCTGGCTGATTTGATTACCATGCGAAGCAGAACTACAAGTATAATAGAGGTTTATAATTCTAAAGACCTAGCACACTGACGTCGAGGTTCATAGTTGTACAAGCAAGTATAAAGTCCTAATAACGACTTAGGTGCGGGCTGGCGTATTAATAGAAAGAGTATGACAAGATTAGAATGGACCCACCGGCTGAATTTCTAAAGTAAAGACGTTTAACATCGGGCAGTTGACTGAATATCACCCACCCAAGAACGAGGATCATATCCAGGGGTTGACGTTGACTTTCAAGGAGCTAGAGGTGGATTATGGTGTAGTGGCGGTCGAATCGAAAAGGACCTGGATAACGCACTCGAGTTCTTTCGAATAATCCATTTATGCTTGGCTTTATCGTCTTCCTGGGACTCGTCTCCTTCGTGATTCTGATGTGCGATATTGTCCAGATTACCGCTCCCAGTACCAATGCCGCCACTGTTATCACTGATTACCAGTCATTGCTACTCAGTCACGATCCCACAAGTGTCAGTAGCTCACCGCCATTCCCATCCCCGACTCCCCCCAAGCCCTCACAACCCGCGACTGCCACACTACTACTCTCTGCTCTACTCCTCCTCTCCCTCGTACGGTCGCGAAGCGAGCGCAACGGGTCCGGGCAGCGCCCGGCCGCCGGAGGCAAAGCCCATCACCGCCATCCCCATCCTCCCCCCAAGCCCTCACAACCCGCGACTGCCACCCTACTCTCCGCTCTACTCCCCTCCCACGTACGGTCGCGAAGCGAGCGCAACGGGTCCGGGCAGCGCCCGGCCGCCGGAGGCAAAGCCCATCATCATCCACGAGCAAGAAGAAGGCGATCAGTATTATAAACAAAATTATTATTATTAATTCTATGATGATAACTAAATTACGATGAAACTAAATCGCAAATATCAAAAAAATTGTAAAATGCCCCGATGAAATAAAACAATGGTATTAATTTTTGTTTTTGTTTTAGTCGTCGACTTCCTCAGTGGCCTTGGTGGTGATGATGAAACGGCCCTTGCCAGTCTCATCCTTCTCATGCTCAATTGCCAGTCTGGAAAGATGGCCAATAAGGTTCTCAATCTTGGCATCGGCGTGCGAACGGTCCTTACGTCCGAGGTTGTCCAACCAGGGGATCGAGGAAAGAAGGTAGTACACAACGGCAATGATGATGGTGACACCAATGGAGAAGGCCCAGATGACCACGACAGTGACAATCGAGGTCCAACCGTCAGAGGTCTCCTTGAAAGAATCATGAGGATTGTCTTCAAGAGTGGAGCCAGGACCCGACAACCAACCAAACACGGCGAAAATAGTGGTAAGAGCATCGACACCCAAAATGGCGCCGACCAACTGCCACGAGGGAAGAGTCTTACCGCCACGAGTGACAAAGATCAACCAATTCTCAGTAAGGGAGATTTCCAAAAACAAGATTTCTTGAACAGAACCAAAGTTCTGGACAATACCACCATTAGGAAGGAACAAAGAACCACGGACAACCCAAGTACCGAGAGCAAGAAGTATACCGAGAATAATGGAGATGATCCAGATCTTGGGCAACTGCCATTCGACAGGACGAGGTTCGAAATGGGCATTATCATAAGCAACGGCAATGGTGGCCAAATCAGCAAACAAGGCAAGGAAGACAACCAATTCGACACGAAGAGTCTCGTTGATGATAATCATCGAAGTGACGAGATAGATCTCCAAGTGCAAACAAAGAGCAATACGGTACTGGATATAAGCCTTCATACGTTGGAAAATTTGACGAGCAACCTTGATGGAATCGACAATGGTGGACAAACCAGGAGCCAAGAAAACAATATCGGCAGCGGCCTGGGCAGCTTCAGTGGAACCTTCGACAGCAATACCACAATCAGCCTTCTTAAGAGAAGGAGCATCATTGACACCATCACCAGTCATGGCAGTCAAATGGCCACGTTCCTGCAACATTTCCACAACCTGGTACTTGTGCTCAGGGAACACTTCAGCAAAACCATCGGCCTTCTCAACCAAATCATGCTGAAGAGCACCAGTCAAACCGCCAGCAACCAACTTTTCAGAGTTGTAAACCTTGGTACCAAGAGCCAACATCTTACAAGTTTCCTTTGCGATAGCAATAGCATCACCAGTCAACATCTTAACCGAAAGACCAAGCTGTTGAGCCTCAATAATAGTCTGAGCAGTATCGTCACGAGGAGGATCAAACATGGAAAGCATACCAAGCAATTGCCAAGGCTCATCACCCTTCTTAACAGCAACACCAAGAGAACGGAAACCACGAGAAGCAAACTCACGAGCCTTGTCCTTGTAAAGGTCGGCAGCTTCAGGAGTACATTCAGCCAATTGAAGAACGGCCTTTGGAGCACCCTTGGCACAAGTATAGGTCTCACCATTCAACGAACAAACGGCAGTGATTCTCTTGGAAACAGGGTCAAAGGGAGTGAAGGAAATAGTCTTCCATCCTTGCTGGATGATATCAAGAGCCTTGGGGTATCTCTTAAGAGTAAGAATGGTGATCTTATCAATGGGATCCAAAGCCTTGATCTTGTGCGAAGAGGCAAGAGCAGCAACGGCCATCATCCAGTTAACATCGACACCCTCGGCAACAAAAGGTTCACGAATGGAAAGCTTGTTGGCAGTCAAAGTACCAGTCTTGTCCGAACACAAGATATCGACACCGGCAAGTGACTCAATGGCAGTGAGCTTTTGAACAATGGCCTTCTTCTCAGCAAGATAAGCAGCACCGACTGCCAAAGTGGTGGTGGTGACAACAGGCAGACCGACGGGGACACCAACAATGAGCAAGATAAGAGTGTAGTGGAGCAAGTTATTGGACGAGTTTTCAGGAGTGGCGATTTTGAGGTGGTGGTAGAAACCTCCGATCCAGGCAGCCATGATGAAAACAACAACTAAAACAAGAAGAGAAGTACCAATCGAGTTCATAATGGCCTTGAAATGTCCCTGATCCTGAGCACCTTGAACCATAGCAGCAGTTTTTCCTACAAACGAACCCTTGGCAGAAGCAGTGACAACAGCATAGGCCTTTCCTCTCTTGCAACCAGTGGTATAATAAACCATATCAGCCATAAACTTATCAACAGCAAGAGATTCACCAGTGATGGACGATTGATCCACGGCGACCAAAGAATGACCAATCTTGTGAGCGTGCTCGTCAAGTTCATCTTCATCCTCGTCTTCCTTGGCATCTTCAAGATCAGAATTGATGTAATCAAGGTAATCAGCATATCCCTCGGGGTTATCATACGAGGTGATCAAACGAGCATCACCAGGAACAACCTGACCTTCTTCAATAATGACAATATCACCGGGAACAATATCTCTAGCCTTGATTTCCTCCTCATGGCCATCACGGACCACAGTGGCTCTCATGGCAATATCTGCCTTGAGAGAAGCAACCACATCAGCGGCTTGCTTCTCCTGATACCAACCGACAATTGCGTTCAACATCAAAATACCAATAATCACACCGAAATCAACCCAATCTCTGAGACCAGCAGCGAGAAGCACTGCCAATTCCATAACGTACAGAATGGGACCAGAGAAATAACCGAGAAACTGAATGAAGAAATTGGTCTTTTCAGACACAATCTCGTTAAAACCCACCTTCTTACGACGAGCCTCGACTTCGGCAGAAGTCAGACCGGCCTTAAGATCAGTAGTGACCCAAGAATCCGGAGCCACAAATGCAACTGCATTGTTGCTCTTGGTGGAGCCAAAGCCAAACTTCCACCAAGCACGCTTAGGAGGCTTGTCGTTCTCCTCATTAGCAGCAGCAGCAGCGGCATCGCGCTCATCACGATACGTCGACACGAACCGGGCCAATCCGGCGTACTCTTCCAATTCCTCATCAGGAGCGGCCACGGGTGCCTTGTAGGCATCAGCAGCGCCGTTTTCAACGTCGTTGAATGCCATTATTTGTAAATTAAATTGGTATCGATTTCAAAAACAAAAAAAAAATGCAATATCCGGTGCAATTGAATTTTTGTCGTTTGTTGTTGTCGTTTGGTCTTGTCCTCTTAGGGAGTGAGAGAGACAAAGAAACTGATGTTGACGACGAAACTGTCCTTGTCGGAGTGAGAAGGGGAGTGGGGACAAAGAGTTTATCAAACGGCGGAGCGGTAGCGAGACACACGAGGAAAAAGGGGAAAAAAAAAAGCTCACAACAGATTTAGAGGAATTAGTTCCTCTTTATATATTGGGATTGTTTATTGTTATTGTGAAAATTTTTGGCTGCGTAGTGCGGGTGCGTATAGTGCGAGACACAGGCACACACACCGCTCCCACCACTCTTGTGCCAACGGTTGGAGCGCTGTGAGTGGTGGAGGCAGTCGGTGACGACGAGGTCGCTCACGCTTCACTCGCTCACTCTGCACACTCAGCGAAGCACACAACCGGCAGTCGTTGCTTTTGATGAGGATTTCCTGCAATGCGTGTAACTGGTGGTTGCTTTTAGTAATGTAAAGAAGAAACGTTTAGGTCCAGAAGGACCGCCAAGCGGCTAAACAAACAGGTCAAACGCCGCTGGAAATGTTTGCTTTTGTCTTCTCTCGGCCTGTCGATCCCACGGATTCACCGGGCCTGCTGAACGCCGGGCCTGATTTGGCAACAAACGTAAATGGCTGGCGAGCCGGGACTGCGATCGGGGGGGCTGCCTCCGGCGGCTGGGCCCTGCCCAGACCCGGTGCTCTGCTTCGCAGAGAGGCTGGTTGGAGAGGGGGAGAAGGAATCGTGAGCTCCCCCCCCCCATGGAGTGGGCGGGTGTGCGTGCAAAACGCCCAGCCGGCCTCTAATCAAATAACCTTTGTCATAAATATCGCTGCCAAGACAGCCGCCACGACACAGACGGAAGGGGAGCACCTGACACGACCCTGCGCGGCTCGTCGCGGGTTCTACTCGTCTTCCTCATGGTGTCCAGCCCATTCTTATTCTTATTACGACAATTATCATCCTTTCCTGGCCAGATGTAACCCTGCCGGTGTTTATATATTGCCTGATCCGGGCGCGATCGGCGCTTCCTCCCATCGTTCCCTCGTTTGTTCGTTCCGCGCTCACCACGAAGCACGGCGAGCACGGCGAGCATAGCGACGAGCATTGCGAGCACCACTCGGGTGGTACTGTGTATATTTTTAAGCCCTGTCGAACAGGCCATCTGACAGAATCTGAAAAAAAAAAAAAAGTCTGTCTGTTTGTCTGTTTGTCTTTGTCTGTTTTGCCGAGGGCGTGGAATGTTATTATGCGCTTAAGCGCTGGTCTCAGTGTGGTTCCGTCGAGGTGGTGGAAAGAATTTCAATACTGCTGGTGGCCCGACTTTGTCCGCCGGGTATGAGACTCGAATATGAGACCTCGAATCCTCAATGTCGGCATCTATAATAGCCGTTGTCATGCTGTGGTAGTCTGTGCCGTCGTAGCCTGTGCCGTCCAGACCAATGCCGACGACGTCCGCCGCCGCCGTCCCCCGCCGCCGCTGCCCCGCTCCCGCTGCCATTGCTATTCCGCCAGCGGGCTTGATCGTCCCGACAGACCCGGCCATCAACCAAGCCCATTGCCCGCCCACGCAACCTGTAAAACTGTTCAGTTAAACTATTCAAGCGTACCTAACGTCAAACGTAAACGTAGCTGGGCAGCCGATACAGTCAAGCATCGAGCCTGAACCTGAACCTGAATCTGAACCTGAATGCTGCCGACTGCGACAAGGCCCCCCGGCAACCGACGCATGCACACTAATGCACCACGCATATATCCCCCCAAACTAGAAATAAAACACAAACAAATAGTGCGCATTTTGACTTGACTAAGAGTAAAACGTTATGCAATATGTAGGAAGCAGAGATATCAGAGACTTCAACACCAATCAATTGGGTTTGTATATTTGCTGACGTCACAGATGGTTGGACTCGGTTGTGCGTAAGCGGTAATCACCCGATCGGTCTGGGTGCTCTGTGATGCACAGGGTGGTGCAGAAGGAGATAACGGACATATCAGCAGCGGCGGGCGAGCCGATAATTCTATCTAATGGAATAGATCTGAGAGCAGCTCGGAGAACAGCTGTAAAAAACACTATTGTCAGAAACTGGGCATTGTACGCTTTGAGTAGCCAGCCGCCAAAGTCAAGACATGTTATGTACAGAGGGGTCCTTGGCGGTTAAACACTGATATTCCCGTATGGGCTTATACAATTGATATTTGACCTAAAGTCAAATATCCGGCCAGAGCCATGAGGGCAGAGCATGTCCGCGGGGGGATTGATGGGACCGCTCGCTGACAAAACAGACGAGCTCCAGCTAAACCCGCTAAACCCGTGGGTTCACACGACACACGACCAAATTCGCTAGCGCCCGTTGGTGCATCTCTTCGACCGTCAATTGATCCGGACAATCGACAGTACATCCGAATGGAACGGGTCGGGCCGACATTGAGGGCTACTTTATCTCGTTTGTCTATCTCGGAGATTACTTACTTTATCTCTAAATGTGTTTATGGCGTGCCGATAGATTGAGGGATTTTTGAATATCAAAAGTCCGTCGGAGGTGGGCCACCAGCATCGGCACCGGCGTTTCCTGTACCGTGTTTGATGCATCTCGAAACAGACAGACCGGAAGAGGTGATGGCCTGAAACAAGTAGGTCGCAGGCACCTATGCCGCCGAAGGCAGGCAATCTTCCAGCTTCTGTGGGCTCTTCGGGGAGAGAAAGTTTCCAGTAACACGCAACCGTCACCGTCACCGTCACCGTCACGGTCACCATCACCCTCCCAGTCCCAGCTACGAGCGAACGCGAGCAACGGGTCTGGGCAGAGCCCAGCCGCCGGAGGCAGCCCCCAGTGGCCAGATGGCTGTCAGACGTTTAGGCTTGGCAACGGCGTTATTCAGGGGCAGGGTCTGGCGGTCTTGCGCGCAGAGATTCGGATCCATGTGCCGTCGGAAGTGGACGCGCGGGCCCTGGAGCGGCGGGGTTTCAGGGGTTATTCGGGTTCCCAGGGTCTTCAGACCTGTCAAGCGTGTTGGCGCGCTAACCAGAAGGGAAGGAGGTAAACGGATAAGCGGTTCGAGTGACACCTTACAGTATCTGTTTGACGTGAGCTTGTCCATGTTTATTGTTTATTGTTTGTTTACTTTAGTGCTGCCGATACGTCGGCGCGTCGGCGCCTTCTATTGCCGGTTGGCCGCTTGGCAACTCCCGACTATGCCGACCATGCCGACTGGTGGATAATTCCCTCATGCAGTCTGCTGCACTAGGCTGTTGCATGGACTTTTTCCATCATTTCTTTTTGCAATGTCGATCGTTGTGCCCATCCCCGAATCAGGATACTTACCTGAATGTTAATCATTGAAACCAGCTAGACCTGCGCTCGACATCTGTTCTGACAATTACGCCCACGGGTCTTTATCTCCCAACAAATCCATCCAGGTTATTTATTAATTAAATATATACAATAAACACATAAATATTAATATTAATATTAGGATTCGATAGTTGATTGAAGTGGTGTTTGAATCATGATAATGGCCTTGTTTACCTACCGTTCTGCCATCCACTCGGATCTAGGCCCTTGTTATATATACATTATTATCGCTAGCTTGTGCCTGCATAGATAGAGATATATACGATGGTAATATACGATACGCATTGAACCCATCTACGGATCTTATTCCGTACCATGTAAATACTTCCCACTAAGAATGTACAATGCGCTACACCGTCGGTCAGGCCAGCTCTCCAAGCTCCATCACCTGCTCCGGGGTCTGTGTCCAATTGGACACAGCTCGCTGGTGTCCCCGCATCCTTCTCGTCTCTGCTCCACGTTTTTTAACCTTTAACGTTTTAGTCTCGAAAAAAACCTCTTCATCCGCCTGACCTACAGCAAGCCAACCGAACCGCTAGTCTTTGTCTACTAGTCAATGGCTTATCTGCTCCTTCTTAGGCTCGGAGCGCCAGCGCCAGCGCCCAGTATCGTAGATAAGCATCCGCCTCGAACTACCTACTCGTTGCTCGCTTTTCTTTTATCTTATCTGCCGTTGACGTCCCTTGTCTGGGGCTCGCGGCCGGTCTGCCTCCGGCGGCTGGGCTCTGCCCAGACCCGTAGCTCGCTGCGCTCGGTCGGAGTGCTTCGAGGCCGTGGAGTGGAGGGGAGTTCAGGGACTCACTTCATGGGCGAGAGGGGGTTCGGGACGCGCCGCCCGGTACGCGGCGGCGATCTCGCAGTTCACGAGTTTTGAAAAGTTCATGTTCGTGGAGTTGGCACCGACTGACCACACGATCTGTACACCAGAGGTCAACGAGCCTCCATAGAATGTCATCATCAGAGAAAGAGGATGAAAAGGTCTCTGATCGCGTGCTTGACATTGATGAAGACGACGAAGACGACATTGTTCGCAGAAACGGCTCGTCCCGTACGAGAAACGACCGCGAAAGTGAACCAGATGGTAACGGTCCGGACGAGGCTGACGGTCTAATAGACGCCACAAATGAAAATGAGGACCAAGAAGAAGAAGAAGAAGAGGAAGAGGAAGAGGAAGATATTTTTGGCGATGCAGACGACGGAGAAGACTTGGATGGAGACGACAATGACACAAAATCACAGGAAGAACAGGTAACGCTACGGATTGAACAGACAACAATTCCAAGGTACCCTCGATCGCATCGCCCGTCGGGTGACTTGTATTACGTGCCCACTCCGTCGTTTATGACCCTGGAGCCCCATCCTTTTGAAGCGTCCCGGTTCCAACAGGAGCTGGCCGAAGAGCAGTCAGCAGAGGGAGGACTCAAGGTGAGAAACGAGAACACTGTTCGCTGGAAATATGCCAAGGACTCAAAAGGCAACGTCATCAAACAGTCCAATAGCCGTATAGTCAAGTGGTCGGACGGATCCATGTCACTACAGCTGGGCCAGGAGCTGTTTGATATCGTGATCCAAGAACCATATGATCAAACGTTTCTGTGTCTATCTCACCCTGCCAACGGGTTACTACAAACTGCTGGCATTTTCACAAAAAACATGAGGATCGTGCCCACCTCGACGGCGTCTCGAAGTCATAAACGGCTGGCTCAGGAACTCAATGTGCGCACTCTGACGGCCTCCACGACCATCAGCAGCGTGGCCACGACCGACGACCCCGAGCAGGTCCAGCGAGACGCCGAGAAGGTTGCGGAAATGACCCTGCGAGCGCGACGCAAGCTCGAGTCGAAGCAGCGTCTCCAGCTCGAGCGAGCAGCCGGAGGCGCCAACGGCGCTGGCGGACCAGGGTCTTCTTCCACGTCGCGATATCCTTACAGCGGGGATAAAACAGACCGTGAGCCCTACGAGCGGGGTCCAGGCCTGGCGCGGGCGGGCGACGAATACGAAGACGACGATTTCGTGGTCGATGACGAGGACGAGGATGAAGGTGTTCCCGAAGGAGACGATGACGAGGGTGCTGACGATCTCGACGACCTTGGCGATGACGACGACGACGACGACGACGACGAAGAGGCCGAACGCGAGCGGGCCCAGCGGCTCGATGACCTCAAGCGCAAGGGCGCTGAGCTCTACACGGCCCGCCGCCCGGACGACCGCGACTCGCAGACCCGCAAAAAGCGGCGCATCTTCGACGACGAGGACGACGAGGACTAAAAAAAATACCACCATCTGTTTGCGCACGCGACAGCGGGGCGACGCCTCCGGCGGCTGGGCGCTGCCCAGACCCGTAGCTCGCTTCGCTCGAACCACCGGAGCCCGGCCGCACTCTGATATCTCGAGCGAAGCGAGACCTACGGGTCTGGGCAGCGCCCAGCCGCCGGAGGCGTTCACGGGGCGACAGAGGACAGGGGTCATGACTGGGATTGTAGTGCTACGGAGCGGCCGTCGGCGATGCCGGAAGGGAGCGTGTGCTGCTTGATCTGCTGCTTGATCTCGGACAGGTACTGGTTGTGGACGTCTGTCTTGTCGTCAGAGGCGTACAGGGCCACGTATTTTTTGTTTGTGGGGAATGTACACACGTAGTAGAACTCGATCTCGCGCCTGCGGAACTCTTTTAGGGCAGCCTTGGTTTCGTCGGGGCTGGAGGCCGCTTCGGCCCGCTGGACCGCCTTCAGGGCCTGGGTCAGGCGCCGGGAGGCCTTTTTGCGCTCGAAGAACCGCACCATGTGATACTTTTTGGCCAGCACTCTTTGCTTGTTGTTGGACTCGGCAGTCTCAAGGTCGCCTCGAAGCGCGTTGAGAGCCCGCTCTGTCTCGACCTTCTTGGTCGCTTGCAGGTCTGGTTTCCGAAGCAGTCGCTCCAAATCGCGGATCTTCTTTTTGATTTTCGACGTGCCAGCCGTCGGGGCCACAGACTGGATTTCAGTTGGTTTTCTAGCGCGGGCCATTATAAACAGAGAGAGGGGAAAGGGGGAGATGGAGGGTGAACGAGAGAGATGGAATCACTGATCTGTCTGATCTTGAAAAATATTTAGTTATCAAATATAATGTGAATAGATTGTACTATCGGGGTTGAGATATATGTCTAGCGTAAGGGTGTCCATGTATATATTCGTATTTGAACACTGGTGTAAGGCGAGATAGATTGTATTGTGTTTATTTGAAGCATCTCCCGGGGTCATGCTGCGACGCAGGCAGGAGTAGGAACCCACTGGCACTTATACTGGATTATCTTATCTTATCGTATCTTATCTTATCTAGATAAGCTCCTGCAGTAGGCTGGTGTCGCATAAGGCGATTACAGGGGGTATCATACGAACATACGGGTCATTCAATCACTTGACTGATTGTTTTATATTACAACCATATTCCTCGGCCCCTCGATCAATCAAAGTTTCACTTTTTTGTATGCCCATGAATGCCTATTCTATGTTGATTATATTTCTATTACATATCGGTTACCTCTCTATCGATACATTAATAATCAACAAATCAATCTTCCAGTCCTGTACATGATGAAATAATACCTACAAACACACACGGAGCATCACCCGCCAACGGCCTTCTAATCTTTGAGCCTTTTTATTCCGACATTCGACGTTCGTTAGCCCGTGGTCATAGATGTCTTACTACCCAGGCTACCGTGCATAGGAAGATGGGGAGAGACGCACTCAGCAACAGTGTTCATACACTGAAACAAACTAGATCCTCTTGCTCTTTATCATTGTATCCTAGAAGTTGAGAGGGTGACACCCATCATCTCCAGATCGTCGGATCCGTCTCCTACCAGATATACACTCGTGCCGCCGAAAGACGCTCCCGGCCTCGAGCGAAGCGAGCTACGGGTCTGGGCAGAGCCCAGCCGCCGGAGGCAGGGTCGGGCGGGCACCCCTGGCGTGGGTGCCGTGCACTTGTTTCACCTGAGGACTTGTCTCACTGCAAGACAAACCACCAGTGTACGCTCAGTCGAGGTAGACCCAGAAGCATAGCCAGCGCTGCGATTCCCCCCGGAAACCCCCTGGAAACCCCCTCGCTGCGACGACCGTCAGGGGCGCCCGAACTGCTGGACGCCGTCCGCGCGCCTACCGCTCGTCCCTGTGCCCTTACCCCGTCGACTTCGTTTGACCGCATCGCATCTCCTTCTTTCTTCCCTTAACGACAACTAACTGGTTTGCTCGAGTTGTTATTTTTGACTCGTGTTGTTTATCGGTGTGCCGTGTCCCCATTCATTTCGCATTCTGATCAATTGGATACTCAACAATGTCGTGGCAACGTAAGTGAATCCGTCAGCCCGCCAGGTCAGCCCGCCAGGCCTGTGATTCGCACGCCGACGTGGCTCGCCAACTCTCCGCTTCGCGGAGAGCAACCAGGTCTGGGCGGAGCCCAGCCGCCGGAGGCACCCCCTCACTAACCACGAGCACGCAGAATACGTGGATAACCTCGTCGGGACCAGCAAGGTGGACGTGGCAGCGATCTACTCGCGGGCTGGCGACTCAGTGTGGGCGCAGTCTGTGGGATTCGATGTGTCTGCGCCGGAGATAGCCGAAGTGTCTCGAGGCTTCGACAACCCGTCGGGGCTCCAGGCCAGCGGGCTTCATATCCAGGGACAGAAGTACTTTCTGCTCCGTGCGGACGAGCGAAGCATCTACGGGAAAAAGGAGGACACTGGCATCATTGCTGTCCGGACGGGCCAGGCGATTATTCTCGCCCACTACCGGGCCCCGACACAGCCCGGCGAGGCCACTCAGGTGGTGGAAAAGCTCGGCGATTATCTGATTGGCGTGGGCTATTAATATTGGATGTATAATTCTAGACATATATAGTGTTCAATTGATTTAGTATACAAGGTGGTGGTTAAGGAGAAGATGAAGATGAAGGGACCTATACGGGCAGGATTCGCACCCCGGCCAGATGGTCAATGGTAGGCGCAATGTGTGGATTCGACAGCACGGGCCCGACAAACGGCAGCGAGCGCAGAAACGCCACGATGACGGAGAAAAAGTCGCCAAACAGCGCCAGGATCCCGAAACACTCGAAACCAAACCCGATGAACGAGTGCTTGAGCAGAATCAGCACGATGCCCAGCGCAAAACACAGCGACCCCCGCGCCTTGTTGGGCCGCGCGAAAAACGACACCGTCTTATGGGGCCCGATGATCATGGTGATGCCAGCAATAAATAAGATCTGTCCCGGTTAGAGCGGGGCGGCCTGGCGTCGCCTCCGGCGGCTGGGCGCTGCCCAGACCCGTGGCTCCGCTTCGCGGAGGGCCTGTAGCGTGCACCCAGCTCTCCGCGAAGCGGAGCTACGGGTCTGGGCAGCGCCCAGCCGCCGGAGGCACAGAAGGCGCACTCACGTTTCCAAACGCTAGGAGCGCCGAGTCGAAGAACGTCACGACCCCGAGCCCGAAGAAAAACACTCCGGCCGCTGTGAACCCGACCCCCAGCTCTGTGATCTGTTAGATCCGCGCCCCTGCGGTGGTGGTGGTGGTGGTGGTCTGTACTCACTCTGAATATCCGATAACCACATTACAGCTCGTATATGCTACTCGACAATCAACGCGTCAACATCCACGACAATAAATAAATAAAATTGCAATTGGCTAGTTAATTAGGACGACACTTTTCTGCTAGCCTGGAATCGGGTCGTGTTCGAGTCGTCGCGCTATAAAGGGCGGGTTTTGCTGTCAGACAGATCAACTTCCACCAACCCCCTGTCCCGATCAGGCAATTTTTCAGTCGCTCTCAATTGGCCGTCAATGTTTACAAGTCTGAATGTTCAGCCAGAAAAGCACAGCAGCGGCTTGCGTTTATATGGCAGAGTGTTGGTAGTCATTCCGTGAGAGCATCCAGAGTGCGACCAGATGCGAGAGTGGCGTTTATGACATTGTGAGTGAAATGTCACTTAGTGACATTGTCCAGACTAGGGACTTGTGTTCAACTACTCTGAATGCCAGGATAATGGCCACTCGGTGAGTTTGCCATGAGCACAGCCAAAATAAGGACTTGTGTACCGCTCTGAATACTAGGCTGGAGCGGCAAAAAAAGACTTACAACACCTTTTGTTCACGCCTGGTCTCCCACGGCACTACTGATCAAGGCTCTCCGAGGCTTAAATATGATTGATCGGACGGGAAATCTTGTTCTACTCGAGATGTGGTCGTAAGTGACGGTACGTGTTGGTGTTGTGTGAAAAGGTCTGTGAATATCGTCGGATGCAAATCGCCTTTTTGCCCGGTCTGCCTCCGGCGGCTGGGCGCTGCCCAGACCCGTTGCTCCGCTTCGCGGAGTCACCAGTTCCCCCGTGTGTACAGCAAATCGCTACAAACCTCTATTCAGACCTCTAATAGCCAAAACAAGGCAATGAAGAGTTCACTAACAGCCCTCGGACCCTGTGACTTTCATCTAGCGTAGTGGCGGACCTTGCTCTGGAAGAACTGACAGAGGTGATGACAGGATACAGCCGACGGACCAGATAACCTCCAGTTCCCCGAGGTAACTTCTCGACTAAGCCATCAAATACTCTTTGCAAAGGGCCAAGACCTCCAGGAATTACGGCCAATTGCGCTGATACGAACATGAAGAATTTCGAGGACGCACTGAACCGTCGGTTTATCCATCTAGATCAAACCAGTTCATCCAGGGCAGGCTGCCGTCTACTTAAACATCGCTATTTGATCCCACTTCTGTTCCATGGCTGTTGTCACTCTTGTCTACAGTCTTAGTCGCACTACTGTTGGCGGTAATAGGGGACCGATGCTCCTGGTGGAGTAGGGACCCCTCTCCCATACTCTCCTCGAAATCATGGTTGAACGTACCCTGTGCTGTTTAGGACGTACCAAAGGCATTCGTGGAATGTCCACTCCAAGATCTCGCATGAAACCCCACTCGAAAGACCCGGTCCAGGAGCTATTGCACAAGCCCCTCCAATACACTGTGGTGACAGACCATCTTCGCAGAGTGCGAATCTATTGACCTGGAAACTAACAGCTTCTGTCTTCTGAGGACAATAAGACGAGCCCTTACGGATCCCATCCATGCGACGACCCAGCACTGTGGACGTCGCAAGAGCCCCCCTGTGAAAGACGAGATCCTGATAACGCAGATCCTGACAACGCCACTGGTCGCCCAGATTCTATATGGCCGTACAGTCTTTTTGGACAGAATGCGTTATTTCTGGCAAACGAAGCACTGCGATTCTCAGTGCCGAAATCCTACACTGACAAGTACACATTGGAAATTACAAGAACGACACCTTTACCAGGCCATGCAATCATGTTTCCATACCTGGACAGAATTGACCCGTTCGCTCAAATGAGAATCGCTAGAGATATTCAAACTGGTAGAATCCCTGGCCCAGCGAGAAGTTGCTGACAACCGGCAAAGCCTGGCGGTTTACTCTTAATCGTTTTACAACCAGCGGATTCAGACCGGTAACTTAAAGAAACCTTTGTCACCTGTGAGCAATGCATCCCCTCAATCAACTGCACAATTATCCAACGGACCTTGTAGAGTTGAATACCTTATTGATTTAGGGTTGTTGGACAGTACTCTTGGTGACGAATTGGCTTGGGTTGATGGACTGATCGAGGCAAATCACCGGATCCAGCCTGCTGATAGCCGGAGCTGTATGGGCAGATTTCAGCACCAAACTGGTAGCAGCCATGACAGGCGTGGTCAACACTGCAAAGATTTATCTTTGTGGGCTCTCGAATGGGACTCGTCAAGTCATGGCACGGGTTCATAAGTCTGATAAGAAAACTCTTGAGATGCGAACAGATAAGTTTTCCCCGAAAGGTGGTAATGCCCAAATGAGAAGCTCATCGATCCCGACCACTGTGACAAACGGGGGACCTAGCAAAGAGGGAAGAACGTGGTGCCTTATGATGCGCAGCTTGGAGTGGAATGAAAACCACTTACGGAGAACTGGCAGATTTCAGGAGGCATGCACAATCAACTTCAGTTATACTTTCTCCACTGAGTACCATAAGAACCGGTGCCCTCGATGTCGGCAAGGACTCTGCACACAGCAAGTAATAAATTGTCTCTAACTGTTGCAAATAATGCCAGGTACTATGAAATGCATCACTTGGAACAAGAGCAGGAGAATATTGTACGAACTGCACCAAGGCCATCGTATCACGGAGAACCTCACGTCGAAGGACCAATGATGCAATTGTTCAAAAGAAAATGGCACCTGATAAACGGGCCACCTCTAGAGACAAATACTTTCATGTCTGCAGTGTCATCGAGATGAGCCATAGGTGGAGGAGTCCTATCTGAACAACGCATTGAGTGGTCAGCTTCACGAAACTGTTGTGTGATATCAATAATTGATGAAAAGGCACCGTAGTACTCAGAACAGCTTCCTGAATTGTGCTGTATGAGGATGGTTTAGCGATATGCGTTCGAGACGTGCTTACATCTGGTGTCTGACGATGGCAGGCGGCAGCGGTATTACGGCATGTCAATCAGGTCTGCACAATAACACCTTGTGCTGGCAGAGGTGTGATGCGACCATTGCTCGAGAGCAGCGGGGTTCATGGACGTCGGCATTCGGAGGTGCCCGTATGCTGGAAGCAGCGCAACGGACCTCGGCGAAGCAGCCACGGTCCTCGCACTCCGCGAAGCGGAGCCACGGGTCTGGGCAGAGCCCAGCCGCCGGAGGCATGTCAGTGATGCACCTGAGAGCGTTCCAGCGGCGAACAATCAGTTGATGCTCGTTCATCATGGCCTTCACGGCAGCCTCATAGGTCTTCACCCATCTATAGAGAAGTGGAATCTGACAAACCATCAGAACAGTTTAACATCATCTGCTGTTTATATCACTCACCAGCACCGGGACCAGGCACTCTGCGAAGCAGAGCTACGGGTCTGGGCAGCGCCCAGCAGAGGGCAAGTTGAAATATCAAAAAATATATTATATATGTTGGAATATTTAATGCCTAGACCCAATTTTGACTTTTTCTAAATGGCCAAGTAGGATTTGTTTGTTGGATGGATGGCTAGTTTAGGCAGAGGCCTCGGCGTCCTTGCCAGCAACGTAGACAAGGAGGTCGACGACACGGGCAGAGTAACCGTACTCGTTGTCGTACCAGGAGATGAGCTTGACAAAGTGCTCGTTAAGGAGGATGCCGGCCTTGGCGTCAAAGATGGACGAGTGGGTGTCGCCAATGAAATCGGTCGAGACAACAGCGTCTTCAGTGTAACCGAGAACTCCCTTGAGAGGACCGGCGGCAGCGGCCTTGACGGCGGCCTTGATGTCTTCGTAAGAAGCAGCCTTTTCGAGACGAACAGTCAAGTCGACAACCGACACATCGACAGTGGGGACACGGAGCGACAAACCAGTGAGCTTGCCATTGAGATGAGGAATGACCTTTCCAACGGCCTTGGCAGCACCAGTGGACGAAGGAATGATGTTACCAGAGGCGGTACGGCCACCTCTCCAGTCCTTATGAGAAGGACCGTCGACGGTTTTCTGGGTGGCGGTGATGGAGTGGACAGTGGTCATGAGACCCTCGACAAGGCCGAAATTGTCGTCAATGACCTTGGCAATAGGAGCCAAACCATTGGTGGTACACGAGGCATTAGAAATGACCTTGTATTCGGGCTTGTAGGCTTCGAGATTGACTCCGCATACAAACATTGGAGCGTCTTTCGAAGGAGCAGAGATAATCACCTTCTTGGCGCCTCCCTTTAAGTGGAGTTCGGCCTTGGCGATGTCGGTGAAAACACCAGTCGACTCGACAACGTAGTCGGCACCGCTCTTTCCCCAAGGAATGGCGGCGGGGTCTTTTTCGCCAGTGACGGCAATCTTGTGGCCATCGATAATCAGATGGGTTTCATCCGAAGTGACATCGCCCTTGTATTTACCATGAGTCGAGTCATATTTGAACATGTAGGCAGCGTAATCGACAGCAATGAAAGGATCATTGACAGCGACAACCTCGACCTGAGGGTTGGCGAGAGCGTTACGAAGAACGAGACGGCCGATACGACCGAATCCGTTGATACCTACTTTGACGACCATTGTAATTGTTTGAAGATGATTAGATTAATTGCAATTGAACAAATCTGAAGACAAGAAAGAAAAAAAAAAAAGGGGACAAGAGAAAGACGTACAAGTAGACAAGGGGAGCAATGGCCTGGCTTTATAGTTTTTTTTTCCCGCTCCCGAAGTGGGAGGGAGTAATTAGTTAATAGTGCGAGGGGACAGCGGTGCAGGGTGGGAGAGCGGTGGTGCAGAGTGGGAGAGCGGTGGTGCAGGGTGGGAGCGGTGAGCAGTGGGAGCAGCAAGCACGCAGGTGGGAGAGCCTGGTGGTTGGTGGTGGTGGTGTTGCTGGGTATGGCGGCAGGGCTGCAGCCGTGGCCACGGGCGTGGTGGTGGTACTGCTGGGCGTAGTGGTTCTGGCAGCGAAGGTGCGGTGGTGCGGTGGTGCGGTGATGGTGGTGGTAGTAGCGTGACGTGGTGTGGCGCTTGCAGCGGTCCATCGAGCATTCGGGTCGATTCTTTGTCGTTCGCTGTCGTTGGGAGCGGAAGTTCCACCTGCAAATGACGGCACGGCAGGCACGGTAGGCACGGTCGAAACAGAAAGGGGCACCCAAAATTAAAAGGTCAGCTGTTTCGTCTGTAGTCGAGGTTGCGTGTTGGCTCAGTGAACCGGAAAAAAACACGCAACCGGCCTTTAAGGTTGTAGTTGCGCAGCAAGCAGGGTGAAACCACGCCCTGCATGAAGTGTGTGAAGATGACGTGGTGGAGCCACCGGAGATACGAATAATGTAATAATAGTAGGGGTAGGGATTAGACAGTAGTGAATAAGGAACACAATACAGAAAATCGTAGACAGAAAATCGCAGACAGAAAATCGTAGACAGAAAATCGTAGACAGAATATCGTACACACAATACCGTACACAGAATATCGTACACACAATACCGCACACACAATACCACCCACACAATACCACCCACACAATACCACCCACACAATACCACCCACACAACACACAATACACTATACCTTGTCCACTGTTTACTGTATGCCCATTGTATCTTCACATGCGGTCTGTCCTGCACAACCGCCCCAACAGATACATGAGGAGTGATCTTTTTTCCGAGACCTGGTGCATCTCCCACGATGCCAGGGCCCGCACCACGATAATTTCTCGCTTCCACTCGACGACAACACCACGATAACTGGCCTCTATAAATACCCACGTTCCCCAGGTTCCTCGGCCCTCTCCATATAGCTAACAAATAAAAATCCCCACCTCCTGATGTCCCCCTACACTTGATCCGACCCCTCGTCCTCTCGCGGCGCTTCCGGAAAAATTTTCACTCGTACTTTATCAGCAGGGCCCATGACCAATCGACGTGCTCACCGGACCAGCCAATGAAAAAGTTGCTCGCTCAGCCTCGATACGACCGGTGGAACGTCCGCGGCGCCGGGGGCTGCCTCCGGCGGCTGGGCGCTGCCCAGACCCGTAGCTCGAGCTCCGCTCGAGGGCGTGGCCGTCCGGGGGGCGTGAGGGGAGCTCGTGAAGCAGGGACGGCCGTCGGGACAGGGCACGGCGGCCGGAGGCAGGGTCCTGGGTGGCTGCAGCGCGCCGGATTAGGAGATTTCAGGGGGGGCGTGGTCCACCACGGCTGGGGCCTGCGGCACCGGGCGCTGCCTCCGGCGGCTGGGCGCTGCCCAGACCCGTTGCTCGAGCTCCGCTCGAGGGCGTGAGAGGAGGTCGTGAAGCAGGGACGGGGCTGGGTAGGGTACGGCCGCCGGATTAGGAGATTTCAGGGGAGGGTGGCCCGGCCCTCGAGGGAGCGAGAACGACGAGGGCGCGAGCCTCCGCGAAGCGGAGCAACGGGTCTGGGCAGCGCCCAGCCGCCGGAGGCAGCGCCCGGTGCACCTCACTCCCCGGCCACGTCGGCCACGTCGGCCACGTCCAGCGCGAGCTGGCGAGGTGACCACGTAGGTCGCTGTTCCTGGTGGAAGAGGACAGAGGGCGGTTGTGCGGTTTGAGAGGTTCGGCCGTTTTGGAGTCCTCGGGCACGACTGGTGTGTGGAACTGGAAGCAGATGCCTGGCAGCCGAGCTCCAGCCCAGCATTGCCGGTCCAGCAGCCTGCCAGCCGCGGGAACACCCTAACCCTGCCATCGTGATGAACAGCTAGCTTTATAACCATCACGAGCTGGACGTGGAATCAAGAGGATCAAGTAGAGAGGTACCAAATCGAAAGCGGTGCGGTATATCAGATAGATAGTTAGGAGGTAGCTGACCAGACAATAATGGGTGAGTAAAGCACGGGAGGGCGGCCGGTCTGGTCTCCTGTGGTGCGACACAGTCGATTATTAATGTACTAACGGATCTGTTCAGGGTTAACATTTGGTAAACTATTTTCGCGTCTATGGAGTAGTGACAAGGAGATCCGAGTGCTAATTTTAGGGCTCGACGGTGCGGGGAAAACGACGATTTTATATAAACTTCAGGTAAGAAGCGACGGGCGAGCAGCTGGCAGCGAACAGTGGAACACAGAGGGGTATGAAAGAGATTACTAACAGGACTTAGATTGGCGAAGTGGTATCCACAGTCCCGACGATCGGGTTCAACGTGGAAACGTTGACGTACAAAAATCTAAAGTTCAACGTTTGGGTAAGTGAGAGGCGGTACGGTGACTGGCAGTAGTAGACGGAGAACTGACGATACAGGACTTGGGCGGCCAGACTACCATTCGGCCGTACTGGCGATGCTATTATGCTAATACCATGGCGGTGATTTTCGTGGTGGACTCGACAGACAAGGAGCGACTTTCCACCAGTGCCGAAGAACTACATACGATGCTAAAGGAAGAAGAGCTGGCCGATGCCGCGCTGCTGGTGTTTGCCAACAAACAGGACCAGAAAGGAGCGTTGACGGCGTCCGAGGTGTCGAGTGCTCTGGACCTTGTCAGTCTCAAGGACCGTAGCTGGAGTATCATGGCGTGCAGTGCGATCCGCGGCGATGGACTTAATGAAGGTCTGGACTGGCTGGTGAACATAATAAAAGAAGAGCATATCTGACCACGACCTATGTAGCAATTAATAATATTAATGTTATGACAAACAAATCGGCTTTGGCTACCCGACTGACCGCAACTGACGGCCATTACAAAGATAGACAGAGCGAGCCGGTCATCGGAGTTAAGTATTGCCAATCTGGGATTCATCTCGCATTTCTACCATAGTTATACCGAGGTCGCCGGATTTTCAGTTTCCTCTAACATCTCTGTCCTTACTACCCTCAACTCACTATCTCTCTAAACCGAAACAGTCGCCTCCCATCTCTCTTTACCGACCCTCGCTCCTCTCCTAGCTATTTCGCAACATCGTTTTACCTGGGGTAAATGAAACGATCGACATGAGTATAGCGGGGTCGCTCCCCTGACGCAGGGTCCACCCTGCGAACCTGCCACCGACCCCTCTCACCCGACCCCTCCGGCCACGCGCTCTCCGCGAAGCGGAGCAACGGGTCTGGGCAGCGCCCAGCCGCCGGAGGCGTGCCCCCCGGTCTGCCTCCGGCGGCTGGGCGCTGCCCAGACCCGTTGCTCCGCTTCGCGGAGAGCGAGGACCCGGTGGTGGTCGGTTGGAAGCAGCAGCGGGTGACGTCAGGCTGGGGACCAGGGGGGTGGAACGACCGTCTGGCGGCACGGCTGGCAGCGGTCTGGCTATGGGATCGCAAACCAATCAGTCAGGAGAATTAGTAATGGACAGTGGTGTGAGAATAAGAAACGATTGGCGAATGGGTGAATGTTAACTTAAAACACGGGTGCCAAAGTGTGGAATTGAAAGTGCAGGCTCCGGTGAGGTGGCTGCGACGACGGCGGTGGACCACAGTCGCTGGACTGCTCTTGGCAGAAAGCACCGGTTGATAAGCTGATAATAGTGAATCATCAGTGACAAAGGACGGTAGGCCACGGTCGAGATCGACATCGAAATCGAGGTAGGTTTGGTTCGAGATTGCTTTCTTCAAACGGCAGACCCAGCAGCGGAGCTGCTGTTTGAAGCAAGTCCAAGCTGGGTATTCCCAGGGGTAATGATAGTCGCGATAGTCGGCAATAGCAGCATCCGCCGTATCAGTTGCTGGTGCTGCTGCGCTGCTGCTGGCCGGCAAGTCTAGGCTAGCCCACGGTTGGGAGAACAGACTGAACAATTGAAATTGCACCCCGCTCAAGCTGGATCGAGCCTGTTAATCACGCCTGGTACGCCTGGTACGCCTGTTACGCCTGTTACGCCTGGTACACCCCGGCCAGTGGGTCCAGGCCGGTGGGTCCAGGCCGGACCTGAAAGCGAGCGCGAGAGCGTGCCAGCCAGCTCGTAAGCCGTCGGTCTGGACCCTGACGCAGCGGCAGCGGCAGCAAGCTTACTAACAAAGACGCTGCCAGTGGCGGAATCAGCCAACCCCACCCCCAGATCTGCGCCCGGGCCCAAGCGAGCGGTAAGGCTTCCGCCGCAGGCCCAAAAGCAACCAAACACAATGGCTATGTGGGTGCCCCGAATGAGGGGCCTGGGCCTCGGGTCACTTCCAGGGGCCCTCGACTATAAATACACGCCCTGTAGCTCTGTTGTGAGCAATCCCCACACATCTCCACCTACTACCTACTAGAGACTCAAGGTACGTGACCCACGGGCGCTTCGCGGAGGGCTCTAGAGTCGTGGTCCGCCCGGCTATGAGCTCCCAGCCCTCCGCGAAGCGGAGCCACGGGTCTGGGCAGCGCCCAGCCGCCAGAGGCAGGTCCCCCGAACCGTCCCCAGCAGCTAACACACAGCAGGAACAATTGAACAAGCGCGCGAAAAATGTCTGATGAAAAGAAGTCAGGACCTCCTCCCGTGTACACCACGTCCAACGGGTGCCCCGTGCGGGACCCCAATGCGTCGATCCGGGTGGGCCAGCATGGCCCGCTGCTGCTCCAGGATCACCATCTGATTGATCTGCTGGCGCACTTTGACCGCGAGCGTATCCCCGAGCGGGTGGTGCACGCCAAGGGCTCGGGCGCGTACGGGTACTTTGAGGTCACGGACGACGTGTCTGATCTCGTCAAGGCGGACTTTTTGAACGGCATTGGCAAGAAGACAAAGACGTTCACTCGGTTCTCCACCGTGGGCGGCGAGAAGGGCTCGCCCGACTCTGCGCGAGACCCTCGGGGCTTTGCGACCAAGATCTACACCGAAGAGGGAATCATTGACTGGGTGTATAACAACACGCCTGTTTTTTTCATCCGCAACCCCACCAAGTTCCCTACTTTTATCCACACCCAGAAACGTAACCCGGAAACCAATTTGAAGGATGCTACCATGTTCTGGGACTTTTTGTCTCGCAACCAGGAGACCGCTCACCAAGTGATGCAGTTATTCTCGGACAGAGGCACTCCAGCCAGTTACCGAAACATGCACGGGTACTCTGGCCATGCGTACAAATGGACCAACAGCAAGGGCGAATGGCACTATGTGCAGATCCATTTGCTCACTGACCAGGGCATCAAGACCCTGACCAACGAGCAGGCCGGGACTCTGGCTGGCGACAACCCGGATTTTGCTCAGGAAGACTTGTTCGAGGCCATTGCCCGTGGCGACAACCCGTCCTGGACCGCGTATGTGCAGACCATGACTCCCGAGCAGGCGGAGAAGGCCGACTTCAATGTGTTTGATTTGACAAAGGTCTGGCCTCATAAGGAGTATCCTCTGCGCCGCTTTGGCAAGCTGGTTCTTAACAAGAACCCAGAAAACTATTTCGCCGAGGTCGAGCAGGCCGCCTTTAGCCCCGCTCACACGGTGCCTGGCATCGAGCCCTCGGCTGATCCTGTTCTCCAGTCTCGTCTGTTCTCATACTCGGACACCCACCGTCACCGTCTGGGTGTCAACTACCAACAGATCCCCGTCAACTGTCCTCTCAAGGCCTACAACCCCTTCCAGAGAGACGGTGGGCTCGTGGTCAACGGCAATTACGGCGCCACCCCCAACTACCCCACTGACTATGCTCCTACCACTTACCGACAGGACGTACAGATGTCTGAAAGCCACGAGAAGTGGGTGGGCACCGCCACCTCGTTCCACTGGGACGTCACTGACGAGTCCGACTTCCGCCAGTGCGGCAAGCTGTGGGAAGTCTTTGGCAAGACCGGCCAGCAGGACACCTTTATCCACAATGTGTCGTCGCACCTCCAGAACGCCAAGCCCGAAGTCCAGGACCGCACCTTCGCCATGTTCTCCAGAGTCTCGCCCGATCTCGGCGACCGTCTCCGCGACGCCACCCTCAAGCTCGCCCCTCGCTCCAAAGCGCCTGCATACCGCCTGTAGACCGCTCCGCACCCCGGCTGCTGTCCCGCTCGTTGATCTCTCTATCTCCAAGTTTGTTTATATTTTGAATATATGTTGATATCTGTTTATTGGGGCTCGGCCTCCGGCGGCTGGGCTCTGCCCAGACCCGTTGCTCCGCTTCGCGGAGTTCGCGGAGATAGTGGAGGTTGGGCGACTGTGAAACTCAGGGGGTGACCCCTACCCTTATCGGTGCCCTATCGGACCCTGCATGTGAGGAGGGAGAAACTTCGCACACTCCTTTGTGTTTCCACGCCTGTAGCGAATGAACGAGTGAACTGTGAGAGGGAACAGCGCCCGCCTTTGAGGCTCGTTCCGCCTTCCACCGGATTTGGATATGCAGCGGCCGAGACCGTGGTGCCTCGCTTATGGCCTTAAACCACGGTGTGCTTCAGGCCCTCGGCCGCCCATATCCCCCTACTCCCCCCCGCACCGGTTCAACTCGAGCGAAGCTCGAGCAACGGGTCTGGGCAGCGCCCAGCCGCCGGAGGCAAACCCCCCAGCTCCAGGGTCCTGGCCCTTAAAGACATGGGTCCTGGCCCTTTGGAGCATATAGAAGAAGCAAGAGCAATGGTGCTGGAACGAGAGTTGGAGCGAGTGGTTGGAGATCGGATCGGGATTGGAATGAGTTTGATGTGAAGATGCTGGGATTGAGAGGTCCTCGTGTGGTGCCGGGCATGGCGAGATATGGTGTTGATGGAACGAGAATGAGAATGAGAGTGCCGTGGCGAGGGCTTTGCCGGGCGCCGATAGGGGTGGTGGCAGGGGCGGTGCGACCAAGGCCGATGATGATAGTACATAATTCCATTTCTAAACGACAGGTTCATGGACGAATATGGACGAGCGGGTTTCGGGGCCGCGGGGTGCTGATTTCTGGGGGTGTAGGAAGCGCGCTGCTGGGACTTGTGCTCAGCTTGTCACTTGGACCGACGGTTTATAACGACGACTCGAAAGCGCCCGACACGAATGAAATGGCCATATATGGCATTGCACAGGAAGTCGAGACCACGGCGGCAGCATCAAACAGTGGATCTGTAATGTCTGTAGTGTTGCGGTTCGTTCTGACGGAAATAGTGGATCCATTCATGACATGTGTGCGAGTGGTGCACTTGTTGATATTGTTTGTGCCAGTATTGGTGTCAGTGCCGATAGTTTTATTTGGCCCTCGAGTTCCACCTCGGGTGGATTCGGCAGGTACCACTTCTGGTGCGGGTTCTCAGCGCCAGGGCTCGGTGCTGTGGTACCGATATCTCACCTGGACCATGGAATTATCTGGTCCTTCATTTATAAAGGTATATGATCAAGAGGAATACTTGTTTTGGTGGGCAGATATGCTTTTGCTGATGACTTTGGCATTTGCAGCGTTCTGAGACTGGACACACCAACTAACGCATTTTCCCAGCTTGGTCAATGGGCTGCGTCCAGAACCGACATCTTTCCTGAGTCCTTCTGTCAGGAAATGTCGAAATTACACTCGAATGCGCGTGCTCATTCTCTAGCCACAACCAAGCGAATAGTTAGCCAGGCGTTTCATGGCTTGCCTTTTGAGGAGATTTTCGACGAGTTTATTGAAACTCCCTTGGGAGTCGGAGCCATGGCTCAAGTTTACAAGGCCAAGCTTTCTCCAGAAATAATTGCAAAGGCCAAAAATAGCCATATACCTGAGCCAGATATACTGGACTCATCGGCCTCTGGGACCGACCATACGCACCATCACCCACATGTTCCAAAATTCATCCAACAAAATCTCCAGAAACTCCAGCCAAAGGATATCGTGCCCCCTTCCGATTGGGTGGTGATCAAGGTGCTACATCCTCGAGTGGCGCAGATTGTCGAACGAGACTTGAAAATCATGAAATTCTTTGCCAATGTGATTGATTGGATCCCGACCATGGAATGGCTGTCTCTGCCTGCCGAAGTCGACCAGTTTGCTCTTATGATGCGACTTCAACTAAATCTCCGCATAGAAGCAGAGAACTTGTTAATGTTTAGACACAATTTCTCGGATAGAAAGGACATTTTATTTCCAGAGCCATATCTCAATTTCTCTACTGGGAAAGTATTAGTCGAAGAATATATCGATGGCTTACCAATGACCAAATTGCTACAACGCTCAAATGGTAGAGGCAAAATAGAAAAGGAAATCTCCGACAAAGGATTAGACGCGTTTTTGAAAATGTTATTACTTGACAACTTTATTCATTCCGATTTACATCCTGGTAATATCTACGTCAAGCTTTATAAAAAGGGTAAACTGAATTTACTAGGAACTGACGATACTGTCACGAGTCAAGAAATCGCTACTGCTACACAGAGATTATTCTCACTAGACGACAGTAACGAGCAATGGCAGAACGAGCTGGATGCATTATATGACGAAGGATATCGACCCCAAGTATGCTTTATAGATGCTGGTTTAGTCACCGAGTTGAACCAGGTGAATCGAAGAAACTTTCTTGACCTGTTCAAGGCCATTGCTGCGTTTGACGGATACCGAGTAGGCGAACTGATGGTCGAAAGATCCAGAACTCCAGACTCGACGCTCGATAGCGAGATCTTCTGTATCAAGACACAGCGCCTGGTGCGACATATCAAAGAACGGACTTTTGCTCTAGGAAGTATCAAGCTGGGAGATTTGTTAGGCAGGATGTTGCACATGGTTCGTCAGCATCACGTCCGTATGGAAGGCGATTTCGTGACGGTAGTGCTATCGATTTTACTTTTAGAAGGCATTGGCCGACAGCTTGATCCGGACATTGACTTGTTTAAATCTGCCATTCCCATTCTTCGACAGCTCGGGCCGTCCAAGAACCAGGATTTGGCGGTTCTCAGCGACGATTCGCTTTCAATGATCAAAGTATGGCTTGCACTTGAAGTCCGTCAATTCATCAATGCCTCTGTACAGGACATTCACAATTTAGTACGATACGACCGTCTGTGTCATAATGAATAATATATATATATGGAGGTAACAAAACAAAGCAAATGTATTTCTAATCTCACTATCTTGTCTAAAATTGACTAGTTATAATAGCCTTCTCACCGGGCACAGAGATTACGTCGATTTGATCGGTACCATCGATCCGCTCAACATCTTCAGGTCGAATAGGACCCTTGAAATGGTTGCGGAAGTACACCCAGGAAAGAATGGCCCATCCACCAACGATACCAACAGCAACAGCAGAATAATTCAAGGTTTGACTTGTAACTGGATTGGCTGTTGGCAAGCAGAAAGCAATAGTGATAAATGCAACCCAGCAACAACAAACAACGTTAATGGGAAACGACATCTTTCCCAAGCTGAATGGTCCCTTTCTGAAATAAGATGGGAAGATCAACTTGATAAGAACTGGGAGAGCATAACTGATATAAAGACCAATAGTAGCAATGGACGTTGCAGCGGCAAATGCCACCGACGAGCCCAACGAAGGAAGTGCAAGACAGAAAGACAGGAAAACCGCTAGCCAGATAGTTCTTACAGGGACCTGGAACTTGTCGTGCACATGACTCAATTGGCGTGGAAGACCTCCATCTCTGGCAAAAGAGTACATCATACGACTATTACTGGTGATACAAAACAATCCACAGTGCCATACACAAACGAGAATAAACGTCATTAAAACAATAGCCCCATTAACGCCGAAAATATCGATAAAAATCTGTAAAACCGGCTGACCAGATGCAGATGCCACGGTATTGTCAAAGTCCTGAATGGAAAACAAAAACGCCAGAATAACGAAAAATCCAAATACCGCCGAGATGCCAATGGAACTGACCACTCCCACAGCAGCAGCCCACGAAGCATTCTTGGTTTCCTCAGACATATGGGCCGAGGCATCGAATCCTGTAATGGTGTACTGACTCATAAGAATACCAGTGATGGCGACGTATTCCTTGCTAGCACGAACACTCCATCCTGGATCGCCTGTTCCGTCGTAGAACTTGCCAAACACAAAACTGGCCGGTTGATGGATCGGGGCTTTAGCAAGAACAGCAATACATAACGAACTGATACCGAGACTGTGAATAATAATCGACGTATTATTGAAATATTTGAGCGTCTTGACTCCAAAGGTGTTGACGAGACCATGAGAAACCAATATGGCAGCGTAAATGCCAATGGTTTTGCCTGCTGTTGGAACGTAATCGTTCTTCAATGTGCAAACGGTGGAAATCAATCCTGCTAATCCAAAGCTAACTCCGGTGGTCACACCGATCTGACCCAATAGATTAAACCAACCAGTGAGCCAAGAATTAAACGGTTGATACTTTGGCGGAGAAAGAACCGCTGCCCAGTAATAGGGTCCACCGCTACTTGGAACCGAGCTCACGATCTCCGCCATTGAAAGGCCCACCGATACAAGAGTAATGAACGACACTACGAGCCAGCCAATACTCATGACTGCGGGGCCTCCGACTGTCAGACCGGTCTCGAACAATGTTGTTATACCGGTGATTACACTGATGATCGAGAACGAGGCGCCAAAGTTCTGGAGCACAGTCCACTCTCTTTTCAGTTCCTGCTCGATACCCATATGGGCGAGCACCTCCTCATCAGTAGCATGTTTCTTTGCCTGGGCCTCGACTTCCGACATCTTGTCAAAATTTCTGCTATCAAACAAAACAAACCTATAGTCCGACCACAGTCTACAATATATGGGAATATATGGGAGATCTATAATACGTAGGGTCAACCTTATCTTTGGATCCTGCAGTACGAGCAGTGCATTGCTTTTTTTTTTTTCGTTTGAACTTTCTGTAACATCCAATAAGTGTATATGTACTCTCAGCTAAGGTCCCAGGTAGATAGTGTCAAAGATAAGACATTGATGATAGAGGGACCCGTGTTAGAATCTGACATACAGGTGGTCTAGCGATGCGTTCTGGGGGGTGAAGGGATTAAACGAGTCGACATCTGAGAAGACATCAGAAGACTATGTCGCGGGCATGGCACAAGAACAGGAATATGAACGGAAACGGAAACGGAAACGGAAACACGAGCACGAACAGAAACTGTTGCCAAGAAAAATGAAAGAACATCTCCTAGTAGTCTGAACGTGTGTGTGGACTTATTATTATGCAGACCTAATGATTGCGTCAGTGGATTGATGCACGAGGGCTCTGATAAGGATATACCATTCCATTGTTTTAGCGGTAGCTTATCTCTCCAACAGCCAATGTTCACATCACATTTAAACGCCGACGACACGGGTCACACAGAGGTTCTTTACAGCGCTGTAGGTAGTTTAGTGCTCAATGCTGCTTATCTGTTATGCTTTGCTGTGCCGATAAGTCGTAGCTCATTAGTTAAACGCTCTGCTGTGAACAGTGACGCGGTAGAGTGAGACAGAGTACCGCTAGGTGAGATAAGAATAATAGGACCACCAATCTATATAAAAGCCAACATTAGCCTAAATATTGTCACAATAACAATGTCACGATAACGTCACAATGATAATGTTGTAGGGAGTAGTAGATGATAAAGTTATCAATTAACGTATCTGTCCTACAGGATATATCTATAACAGCGCTTATTACAATATGTAGCAAGACTGTGATTTAATATGTGCCACCAGATTAAGGGATTGTCAACGGTTACGCAGCCTGATGTCTACAAAGTCTCACTTTTAATACTATTTCATAGTCATCCCTATATCCAGGTTGCCTTGTAGTTTCGATGCAGCAGCCTCAGTCTGAAACTTGTCTGGAGCACGGCCTGGTTTCTATGCTGGCACCTGACCAGTAGCGAGCAAGCAGACTACACATATGTCAGATACTTGTTCCAGATCTGATTGCTCTCCAAGTGGGGTTATTGGTCTGGACAATCAGATCAAGACAGGGCGTTATTACAGTCTGCAGGTTATATAATTTGTATGTTTGTGGCATCGGAATGGACTCCATACTGGCTTCGTCGAAATGCACCTGGAACTCAGACATCTAGTCATCTGAGAACTTCTCCACATATGGATGACTTCCCGTGGCACCAACCGAGCAAGATGCATTCCGCCTTGAACTCCGCCTTACAACGTTAAATCGAGCTAACCAAAGAAATAAAAAGGGGAGAAAAAAATTCATCATGGCAGCAGAGAGGGGTAACCATCGTTGAAGTGCTGATGTTGCTTCAGCGGTCCCGCAATCTGAGCTCAACAAGCAGAAAGATCTACCGTATCAGAAGATCATCTCAACGCTGCCCAAGAGTTTCAAAATCGCCCATAATAATTGGATAAAGCTGCCCAAGCATTCTCGGAATCTGTGCGCAGGTATTGTCCGCGGTTTATGATTCGACGGGAGTTGTAAGAAAATGCCAGATAAGCCGGGCTCAAAGATATTGATTGCTTTTGGCCGTTTGCTACTACCTACTGGTGATGATGACCATCTCTCGCCATGGGCCCGTTAAGACAGGTGCACGTTAATCTTTACCGGGTCAGCTGCAGGTTGCAGGAGAGAATAAAGGTTCTATTGGATGATAACATTTGATCGATAATACAGCTGCCTATTGTGAAACAGACAGTGTTAGGTTTTAAGACAGACAGACAGATTCACTGGCCGATATATCCAACGACAAGAAAAGTATGCACAGACCAGGGAATAGGCCGGTCCGCATTCAGACACACTGACCGGTCCGCAATTCCAGTTACAGTCTGCCGGAAAAATACCTGGCTCACTAATAGAAGGAAGTAAATTTTTTTTTTGGTCTGAGCGCTAAAGCACATTTGGCAGTAGTCCAGCAAAAGACGATAATCTGGCACTAGCAGCATTCATCCATAAATCTGACGATTCCTCATCGTCATTCCACCCCGCGAACTATGGTAAGTTGCATGACTATCAAATAGTCACCCAACCATTATTTGTCTTATGATTATTCGATTTCTAGACATTGAGTCATTTAAGCTTATCGGCTTATCGGCCTGTGCGTGTAGTAGTAAGCTTGTGGAAAATCCGGTAGCGAGACATCCCGAGCTTCTACTGCAGGGAGGAAAAAAGAGAGTTTTTTTTGTAGACTTCTTTGCCCTCTCTCTCAACGTCTTTGCAGTTCCATTCCACCGCATTATCATGCATTTTCGTTGACCCTAAGCCAAGCCGGCCCCCCTCGCAGAGCACAGCTTCTTTCTCTGCTATGCAAGGTCCTGTAGATAATCAATCCTGTTTAGTCGAGATGAAAAGGTTATAAGCGCGTGCGATAGGCTATTGATACACCCTAGCTGTATGACCGCTGGGGCAAAAAGTAATTCTGTCGATCAGCCCGCTCTAGCAGTTAGGTCCGCATACACACCTGCATTCGCGCTCAGTCTCCAGTGGGACATATTTATATCTGATAAATCCCATTAATATATCCATAGGTTAAACATTATTTTGTCTCGGTATTTCGAGTGTTCCTGATTTGTGGGTATCAGTGTCAGTGTCAGTGTCAGGTTGCGAAATAAGTTTTTTTTGTGATTCATATTTCTTGATCAGAAATAAACACAATAGTAAACATAAGCAACACAAACATCTCAAAAGACACCGGCTTAAGTAATATTATCTTGAACCAAAAAAAAAAATGAGCGACGACGCTGAAAAAAATGTCGGCGCTGTGTCTGACAAAGTATCGAGCACTTATCCTGAACAGGGTACAGTCGAGGTACACAAAACAGGCCTTATCCGAGGCTTCATCGATGGTTTCAAGCCTATGGATCTGTCCGATATGGACACTACTGGCATGACGGCGGTGGAAATCTCTGCCGCCGCTACGGCCAGAGCACCTCTTAAACGTTCTCTCAAGGGCCGTCACTTACAAATGATTGCCATTGGTGGTTCGATTGGTACTGGTTTGTTTATTGGTTCCGGCGGCTCTTTGGCAACAGGAGGCCCAGCAGCCGTTTTGATTGGGTTCATGTTGACCGGTGCCATGTTGTTCTGTACAGTCCATGCTTTGGGAGAACTGGCAGTCCGTTTTCCAGTTTCTGGTGCTTTCTCGACTTATTCTACTCGTTTCTTGGATCCTGCTTGGGGTTTTGCCATGGGCTGGAACTATGCCTTACAGTGGTTAGTGGTGTTCCCATTAGAGTTGGTAGCAGCATCGCTGACTATTCAATATTGGAGAACTGATGGTAGTGCCGCGGCTCGAGTTAATCCAGATGCCTGGGTGGCGATTTTTTATGCATTGGTTGTATTGATTAATATTTTCGGTGTTCGTGGTTATGGTGAAGCGGAATTTGTCTTTTCGCTTATCAAAGTTTTGGCGGTTATTGGATTCATTATTTTGGGGATTGTCTTAACATGTGGTGGTGGACCGGGAAATCAAGGTTATCTGGGTGGTAGATACTGGCATGACCCAGGTGCGTTTGCAGCCGGATTTAAAGGTGTGGTGAGTGTGTTTGTGAATGCTGCTTTTGCCTTTTCCGGTACCGAGTTGGTTGGTTTGGCTGCTGCCGAGACCGATAACCCGAGAAAAACTTTACCTACTGCTACCAAGCAAGTGTTTTGGCGTATCACGTTGTTTTATATTGTTGCTCTTACTTTGGTCGGTCTTCTTGTTCCATATACGGATCCCCGACTTTTGGATGGCACTTCGTCTGTTGATATCACTGCATCTCCTTTTGTCATTGCCATTACTAATGCTGGTATTCGTGGATTACCATCTGTCATGAATGTGGTGATTTTGATTGCTGTGTTATCTGTTGGTAACAGTAGTGTGTTTGGATGTTCTCGTACTTTGGCTGCTTTGGCCGCTCAAGGTATGGCTCCTAGCTTTCTCAGTTATATCGATCGTAAAGGACGTCCTATTTTCGGTATTCTCGTCACTCTTATCTTTGGGTTGCTTTGTTTTATTGCCGGCTCTGATAAGCAGGGAGATGTGTTCAACTGGTTGTTGGCATTCTCTGGATTGTCTTCGTTATTTACTTGGGGTTCCATTTGTTTGTGTCATATTCGATTCCGCAGAGCCATGAATGTGCAAGGTGTATCCAAGTCGGAGCTTGCTTTCACGGCTGCTCTAGGTACTTATGGAAGTTGGTTTGGATTTTTATTGAATAGTTTGATTCTCTGTTTACAGTTCTGGATCGCCTTGTACCCAGTAGGTGCTGCCCGACCCAATGCCAAGACGTTTTTCCAGGCGTATCTTTCTGTTCCGTTGGTGTTTGTCATGTATATTGGATATAAGATTTACTCTCGATCTCCCATCATCCGTGCCAAGGATATGGATATTTTCACGGGTATTCGAGAATTGGACCGAGATCTTCTCCGACAGGAAGTTGAAGAGGAGCATGCTTATATTAAGAGCAGAGGATGGTGGTACCGAGTTTACAAATTCTGGTGTTAAAAAAGAAAGTAAGACCGCCACCACCACTGCCACCGGCTATAAGAAAAAGTGTATATTTTTTGTATGTTACGAATTGACGTTTAATTGAAATTAATTGACAGTTGATATTCAGGGTTCTGATATTTAGGTCTGCCCATGGGTCCCCACCTCCCTCCCCGCATACTACGGCTGAAATAAGCTCTCGACTAAATTAGACAAAACAATCTTATCTTGGTTTATATCTCTCTAGATCTCAAAGCATCATTTTAGAGGAAATCAATAAATAATGTCTGATGCGCGCCATGAATCGATAAAAGAAGTAGATGGCAACAGTAGTGGTAGCGGTACCGGTAGTGGTCATTCAAGACCAAGTAAACTTCGTGCTATTGTAGACATTGGATCCAATGGCATCCGATTCAGTATATCATCAGTAGACCCGACTCGAGCTAGAATATTCCCATGTGTATTTCAAGATCGAGCAGCCATTTCACTCTTTGATGCTTTGCATAGCTCGCCGCCCAGTATTTTGGAAAGCAATGATGAGGACTGTGCCAATGGTGGGGAGTCGGCATCCACTAGTAGTACGTTGGCGGCGGCTGCGAGTGCTGTATCTTCATCTTCTCTGATCCCGTCATCAGCTTCTACAAAGACAGATATCGCTCCAGCGACAATTCATGAAGTGAAGAATGCTCTTGTGCGGTTCAAAAATATATGTCATGATTTCGGAGTGCCTGATTCCGACGTTCGAGTCATTGCTACTGAGGCTACTCGAGAGGCCCCCAATTCAGTGCAATTCAGACAGGAGTTGAAAGACGCCACTGGTTGGGAAGTGCTTCTCCTTAGTAAACAAGACGAGGGCCGCACTGGCGCGTATGGGGTGGCGTCGTCGTTTTACGAGATCCATGGCCTGTTTATGGACATTGGAGGAGGAAGCGTCCAGCTGTCGTGGATCTCATGTAAAGAGGGCAAGTTCAAAATGTCCGATACCCCTGTGTCCCTGCCGTACGGAGCGGCCGCCCTGACAAGACGTCTTCAACGGGAACCCAAAGAGACTGTTCGACAAGAAATTAATAAAAACCTCGCGACCGCTTTACAGCATATCCAGATCCCCCAGTTTCTCACCGATGCTGCCCACAAATCTGGTGGGTTCAAACTGTACGTTTGCGGCGGCGGGTTCCGAGGCCTGGGCCATCTTCTACTATCTACTCACTCGATCAAGCCATATCCTCTACCCATTATCAACGGGTTCTCTTGTACAGGGTCGGATATCGCCAATCTTGTGGCAATTGATGGCAGTGGCAGCACCTCAGCAGACTTTTCCGTGTCGTCGTCGACATCGTCATCATCATCATCGGCTAAGGTGTTCCGGATATCTGAACGCAGAGCCAACCAACTGCCCGCAGTAGCTCTACTGGTATCCCAGGCGTTCGAGGTGCTCCCCAACGTGCGCAAAGTGCTGTTCTCTCAGGGCGGCGTTCGCGAGGGCGCTCTATTCCACGATCTGCCCTCTTCCATCAGGAGCCAGGACCCGCTGATCGTGGGCACGTCGCCCTACGCTCCAGGACTCGCCCACCGGTACGTGGACATTCTTCAAGGAGGATTCCCGTCCACCACGCCATATGTGATCCGCAACCGAATCAGTAAGGCGCTCGTGAACGTGGCCTTCATCCATTCGTCGTATCCAAAAGAGCTACAGCCCAATGCCGGACTCAACATCTGCGTCACGGGCGTCGTGTCTGGCACTCACGGACTGTCTCACGAAGTCAGAGCGCTGCTGGGCCTGGCCCTGTGCCAGCGCTGGGGCGGCGAGCTGCCCGACCGGGCCCTGAAAGACGCTCTCATCGCCATCACCACCGACAGCAAGCTCGCCTGGTGGGCGCTCTATACGGGCCACCTGATGCACGTCATAGGCGGCGTGTACCCCGGAGGCAACGTGCGGGACCGCATCATGTCTCTCGGCACCGAAAACGTCTCCGACAGAGGCTTCACGCTGGCCCTCAACGTCGTGGCCGACGACGTGCGCGCCAACGCCATCATGGTCCGCGGCCGCATCAACGGCCTCGACAAGAAGCTCAAGAAGCTCGCCAGAGACCTCGGGCCTGCCAACAGCCAGAAAGTGCATGTCGTCGTTAACTGGGTCAAATAAGCTACCAATGCACCTGTCCCGCGTCTGTCTGGGTCTCTGCCTCCGGCGGCTGGGCGCTGCCCAGACCCGTTGCTCCGCTTCGCGGAGAGTGCCCGCAGCTGGACCCAGCACTTCGCGAAGCGAAGCCACGGGTCTGGGCAGCGCCCAGCCGCCGGAGGCAGACACCCAGGCAGCGAGCGCTCTCCTCTCCGCGAAGCGGAGCAACGGGTCTGGGCAGCGCCCAGCCGCCGGAGGCGAAGCAAGCGAGCACCGAACAACGAGTCAATAAACTACGGAAGGGAGGGGGGCTACGACTGGATTTTGAGTCCTACAGAGAGGTTGTTTTTGATTCTGGCGGCCGTGAGGGCGGCGATGAGGGCCGCGCCGACGCCAGAGCCGTCTTCGGCGGCGACGACTTTGACGGGGTAGTCTTTGGGGTCGGCGATGTCCCAGTCGAGGATCTCCTTGAGCGCCTGGGCGCCACGCTCCTTGAAAAGAGGATACTTGTTGAACACGGAGCCGTCGGCGCCCGCGTGGCAGGTGGTGATGCCGGTTTTCTTACAGATGGCGGCGACTCCGCACGCCGACAGACGCGCGGCCCGAGTGCCAATGAGCTCAGCCAGGCGGCGGATCAGCTTGCGCTCGGGCTCGGTGGTGCGGACGTCGAGGTCGTTGAGGAACATGAGCTCGACGTCGGTGAGGTTTTCCCAGGGATCTTCTTCGATGCGCGACAGGAACGAGCTGTCCAGAATATAGGCTTCTTGCAGTTTCTTGATCTGCTGGCCTTCAAACACAAACCCTTGCTTATACAGATCCACGAGCGCCAGGCGGAGAATCTCGCCGAGATAGTACCCGGCAATCATTTTCTCAAACGCCTGCTGGTGAGGCCGAGGCGACTGCTCGTCGATCTGGATATCGTACACGGTTCGAGGCAGCACCGCGTGCTCGTTATCAAAGGCGCCCCATTCGCAGTTGATAGCCATGACCGAGTCGGGAGTCACGTCGTCGGCCACAAGCCCCTCGAGTTTGGGAATGTTCTTGACAGTCTCGTAGTAGGCGGCATTACAGCCGGTGCCAAAAATACACCCCATCTTCGTGTGAGGATCTGTATAGTTGGATGCCACCAGAGTGCCGGTGGTATCGTTGATGATGGCCGTGACAGTAATGGGCACGCCGCGCTTCTTGAGAGCTGCTGCCATTAGAGGCTGGACGTCCTTGCCTTCCACTCCGTCGATATCAAACCCCTTGGTCCATCTTTGTAAGACTCCCTTGTTAATGGCAGGCTGTGTACACGGGTACGAGAACGTGAAGCCCAGATGCACGTCCTCGAGCGTTTCTCCCGGATGGTTCGCAGCCAGAAACTTCTCCAAACAAATGGCTATATAGTCCCATAGCTCGTCCGACGTGCCTGTCTTGATATCCTTGGGCATATGATACTTGGACTGCGTCACGTCGAAGCCTCGTTTGCCGTCCAGAGTGATTTCCGCTACTCTCAAGTTCGTGCCGCCCATATCCAACGCCAGGTACGTGCCGGTTTCCTTGCCAGTCGGCCAATCCATGACCCACGTCACGTTCATAGGAATGCTGCCTCCTTCTTTGCTCAATCCTTTCTCCAGTTCCTTGACAAAATGATTGGTGATTTCCTTGAGTTTCTTGCCATCCACCGTGAACAGCGCTTCCAACTGAGCCACCTGTTCCAGCAGGTCTCGAGACACGTCCGCCATGGATCCCTTACGGGAAGGCGGTTTGCGAGGTCCCAGATTCACCATTGTGAGTTGCCAAATATCCAATTCACCAGATTCGCAAATTCAATGTCTGTCTTGTAAACCAAGTCGTCGTAGATGCCACTAATTTTCTATGATCGCTGCTCTCCCCGATTCCGCAAGCCAATGACAAGGGTCAACCGCATGGCCTCTGACCGCATATCTCTCTGTAACTTGCGCTTCGGCCGATTCTCATGGTCTACTAATATCCTACTAATCTCGCTTTGGGGCGCGGCTACTCCCGCTACCGGGCTCTGCCTCCGGCGGCTGGGCGCTGCCCAGACCCGTTGCTCGCTTCGCTCGGGCGGGATGGGGGTGGCCAGGCGAGGTAGGGAGGAGGGCGGGCAGGTAGGAGTGAGTGCGGGGTGCCAGTGTTAAGAGCCCCGGGAGCACCTCCGAGTTGCATGGGTGAGACATACGGGAAGTAAACAGATCGGCAGAAGATAACGGCGCATGCACTGATCCCTGAGAGCGATCGCGAGCGAGAAATACAGGCAAAAAATTACCCATTCATAACTTACATCAGGCCGTCCACGCTCCAAGCACGAGCGAAGCGAGCAGCGGGTCTGGGCAGAGCCCAGCCGCCGGAGGCGATAACTGGTTCTGCAGACAGATGGGTAGTACCGGCTGTGCCAGAACGGAACCCTTCACTCCAGACTGTGATAGTGCTGTTTAGAATAGTTTGCCTGGGTGCAGATGTCTTGCAGTTCATCCATCTGTGTCAAACGACCCAGCTGACGGAGGTTCATTTCTCATATGCCAAGAGAAGAGGATTCGACTCAAGAATATGTGGGCTTCCCGATGAATGGAGTGCCTCGGAATGTAGACCTTGATGGTGGATCTTCTGGCGTTAACTTCCCCCGGGCCCTGCCTCCGGCAGGCTGGGCGCTGCCCAGACCCGTGGCTCCGCTCCGCGGAGGACTGTGTGCTCCCACGCAGCTCGATGTGCTCATTTCTGTCTTCGTAAAGTCAATGTTGATTACAGATGATTTCAGACAACCTATCTCCAGGACAAAGAAAGCCTGGCTCCGTTGGGGCTGGTCAGGGGGTTGAGGTGGTGATTCTCTCCCTCAGGGTAAAGAAGGCCAAATCTCTATCAAAGGGTCGAATGTTACGCCCGGTTACATCAAAGCCAACGAGGAATCGTTGACCAAAAATGGCTACTTCGGTACAGGAGATCAGGGCAAGCTCGATGAAGACGGATTCGTTATCACCACCGGCCGCATCAAGGAATTGATTAATAGAGGTGGCGAGATAATAAGTCGTATTGAGCTGAATGGAGCCATGTTGGAACACCCTGGGATCTTTCTGAACTTTTGGAGAATTGAGTGACATGGAATTAACGGTCGGTACAGCAACCATATGAGTGATTCTTCTTCTTCTTCTGACGACCGTCATGGTTCACCCCGGGCTCTGTATAGGTGGTGTACTCCATAACACAAGCTCGTAGAGGCGCTTCATGGACATACCACTCCAGCGAGCTGCTTCAAACTTCGCCAGAGCATAATGCCATTTGAACGTTTGACCTCTGTCAATAGTAATCAATAGTAACATCCACAACTTGATCTATTAGTACCTCCACTCGATTACGGCACATCCTAGTAATTGCAGCCACATAGTTCTATACTGACAGTATGCAAATGGCCATCTGATTCATGGACTACGCACCAGCGTAAGCCTGAGGGCTTGGCCTCCGGCAGCTGGGCTCTGCCCAGACCCGTTGCTCGAGCTTCGCTCGAGAGGTCGACTGTGCGCACAGTTGAGTACGCTCACAAGCTCACTATTAGAAGATGGCTTGACGCCAACTTCTGTTATACGAGCAGAACGTCTCGCATTGCAATTCACAAAACATGATCACGCCAGATGGGCTGGGAGTGGTCTTGCATGTTACTATGGGATAACAAGCCGAATTGGACGAAACATCGCTCAGATCTAAAACGCGTACCACGCGCTGGCCCCACACTTCCTTGATATGATAGCTGTCTAGTCCTGTCTTGAAATAATCTCCTTTTCGTTTCAACATCTTTAAGATAAACTCTTGTTCCGATAGACTGGGAAGCGTCTGTTTGAGAAGTTGCAGAGAAGCTCATCTTCCTAGATTTCAGCCGATCCGGCTGGAGTTGAACTACAGCGAACTTCTCATCACGGCCTTAGGGATTGCTCATCTTTTTCAATTGAATGGTAACCTCCGGAATAATGACTAGGATAAAGAAAATGAGGCTAAAGTCCCGTCAGATATAATGTAACGTCGAGTTGTCTAAGAACTCGTTTGTCTATGCTGCTACCTTGTTTCTTTTGGCCATATCAGTCACACAAGTCGAGAGAATGGCCGTATACCTTTAACAAACAGCAGATTTAAAACTTGCACAAAGTTGTCATCACGAAAACATTGCCCTGGCTCTCTGTGAAACTGGCACTGTGTGTATGATAACCTCTAGGCACGTATCGGAGTATGGCATAAACCGCTCAGATCGTGGAGCTCAACTAAGTAAACCAACCATCTCTTTCAATCATTTCTTCAAACATTTCTTCAGTCATCTCTTCAATCATCTCCTTCGACTAACCAAGAAGATCCTTTACCTTTCTCATTCTCACCCCCTGAAGAAGCGCGATGGCGCATTCTCCCACTACCATTTATACGTGCGGCTGGTTCAATAACCAAGTTCACCAGTCTTACAAACATCACCTCCACTACACCACCACATCCACCACACATCCATATCACCTACTAATCATGTCTCAAGCTTCTGGCTCGGCCAATGCCGAGGCGTCTACACCCATTGATAGAATTCCAGACTTCAAGTTGGCCGATTACATCTATCGCCTTCGAACACCCCGACTGGCCTCGCTCCATAAAGAGTCGCTGGACCTTCTTCTCCAAGGAATCAAGGACCAGAAACTGGCTGCTCTTTACTTCTATCTCCATTCAGAAGGACTCCCGTCAATCCCCTGGGACGAGGATCTGTACCAGACACTCAAAGCCGAAAACGACCGAGAAATCGAATCACTCAAAACAGCCATCAAGACGGCAGAGACAGACGAGGAGGAATTATCGATTATAGAAGGTTGGGTCAAACTCGGCAACTACTACGCCAAGATTGGCGACCGAGAAGAGGCTGTCAAGACGCTTCGTAGAGCATATGATCTGACGGCCTCGTCGGGCGTCAAGATCGATATCTGCTTCACCATCATCCGCATTGGGTTCTTTTTCGACGACAAGCCGTTTATTGGCGCCGAACTGGATTCCGTCAAGCTTCTCATTGATCGTGGCGGCGACTGGGAACGCCGGAATCGGTACAAGACCTATAACGGCCTGTATCTGTTGTCGTCCAGGCAGTTTGACGAAGCGGCCGAGCTGCTCATCGACTCGCTGTCCACCTTCACATCGACCGAGATCGCCACCTACGAAGAGATTGTCGAGTACGCCGTTCTGTGTGGCGTCATTTCCCTGGGGCGAGTGGACCTCAAGCGCAAGGTCATTGACTCGCCAGAGGTGCTGTCGTTGCTGCCTACCACGCCGGCTCTAGAACCCATCACCATTCTCACCAACTCGCTGTATACCTGTGAATACTCGACCTATTTCCAGGCCCTGGCCCGCGTCGAGGAGGAGTTTCTGCGCCTGTCCCGATACCTGTCGCCCCACTCGGCGTACTACGTGCGCGAAATGCGACGCAAGGCCTATGCCCAGCTGCTCGAGTCCTACAAAACCCTCTCCATGAAGTCCATGGCAGACGCCTTCGGTGTCTCTGTCGAGTTCCTCGACCAGGACCTCTCCAAGTTCGTGCCCCAGAAGAAGCTCAACTGCGTGCTCGACAGAGTCAACGGCGTCATCGTCACCAACCGCCCCGACAACAAAAACGCCCAGTACCAGCAGGTCATCAAACAGGGCGACGCCCTCCTCACCAAGCTCCAGAAATACGGCGCCGCTGTCCGTCTCAGCGGCGCAGAGCGTGTAGTATAATCCCATACCCGCTTCTCTGCTTCGTGCCCGTGCCGGTGCTGCCTCCGGCGGCTGGGCGCTGCCCAGACCCGTAGCTCGCTGCGCTCGTTGGTCGGGGCCCCTGGTCTGCCTCCGGCGGCTGGGCTCTGCCCAGACCCGTGGCTCGCTGCGCTCGGGCTTGGTTCGTCGACAGGCTGGCTGGGTGCTTGCCATCGTAATGGATGAGCGCACCGAGCAGGAGGTGTCGGCCGCTCGAGCTGATTAGCTTGCACGAACCTTGCCCAAATGATACAGTACCGGGCTCCTGATCGCCTTGTCCCCTGATCGACAGGTACCCGCCATGTGCTGTAGTAGCTAAAGCTGATTAACTTTTTGAACAGAATGCGGTAGTTGAATCAGCTGCGAAGTACAAGTGTTGCATCTGTGAGACGATAACCACGGTACTGAACGAGCGCAGCGAGCAACGGGTCTGGGCAGAGCCCAGCCGCCGGAGGCAGACCAGGGAGCCCCGACCAACGAGCGCAGCGAGCAACGGGTCTGGGCAGCGCCCAGCCGCCGGAGGCAGATCAGGGGGGATCGCCGCGGACGGTGCATGCAGGTCCCAACTGAGATGGCGACGTTTTTGACATTTTCAGGTTCCTCGCATCCACGTTCGTTAGAGAGAACTGTGTGCGCGCTAATGTTACAGGTAGCAGCGAGAGGAGGCGGTGGTGGTGGTGCCCGTCGGGCGGTGATGGCGGGGCTCGGGGTCGGGGTCGGGGTCGGGGCAGCGAGGAGGACGCTGTTTTCGCGGTCGTCGAGCCCGCCGGCGGTCCAGGACTATAAGATCAAGCGGGTGCTGGCGGTGCCTGCAGAGCAGGTGTACGAGGCGGTGGCGGACGTCGGGTCGTATAGCCAGTTTCTGCCGTACTGTGTCGAGTCCAATATTACCGAGACCATTGGCGACACGAAGGTCCCGAGCCGTGCTGAGCTGAGGGTGGGGTGGAATCACTTTGAGGAGCGGTTTGAGAGTTCGGTCGCGTTTACGGACAACACAGTTACAGTAGGTATTGAGCGAGCGGAGGGGAAGAATTGGTCGGGTTAGTTGCTAACAGAGCTAGGCCATTGCTGCCAATAACGACATGTTCAGGGAACTGTACACGAAATGGACAATAGTGCCTATCGAGGGACGGTCCGATAAATGCTTGGTGGACTTTAACCTCAAGTACGCCTTCAACAATGCGCTGTATCATTCCGTGTCGCATGCGTTTGCGCCCAAAGTAGCCTCGATCATGATCAAGGCTTTTAGCGAGCGAGCTGCTCAGATAGCTTCACGGTCTGTATTATAGAGTGAGTAATTATAATAGTGGTAGTAGTATGGAGAGTGAAGAGATGGAGAGTGCAGTGTGATTGGAATGGCAGCTTGATATGAGATTCTGTTTATAATATATAGTGGTGGACTGGATTATGTATATAGAATAGCTTGACCTTGGGTATCAGCGTGAGTGTGATTAAAGTGGCTTTTGATATTAGATTATAATAGTACTGTACGTATAGTAGGAGTACTCTACAATAATAATAGTAATAGAGTAGTAGTAGTAGTAGTAGAGGTAGTAGAGGTAGTAGTAATAAGTAGTAGAGGCAGTAGTAGTATATTTTATCTCGTTTAAACGTTACTACACTTCTAACTCAGAGTAAACGGCCTCGCTTTCCCCGTTATTGCTCCCAAGTGCGTCTGTGCCGCTGGCCATGCAAGCCCGCCTGCTGAGCCTGCTGGCTCTACCACCAAACACCATCGTGACATCATTCAAGCTCCTCTATCCACGATTCTGTTTCAGTGGACGAGTTTTGCCTCCGTCCTTTAATTATAGGGAATTGAGTGGCTGGATTCCAGTGGCCAAACCTATTCACTATCTCGCACACCCTCGGCCAGTCGTACCCATTTGCATTGTACAAAAAGCATCAGCATTGATCTCATAGCAGCACCTCCACGAAATGTCATTGTTCGACGATGACGACCTTTATGAAAGCCAGCCAACTACATCGAATCCCGATCTGTGGTCTTTACCGCAGCCAAAGGCCAAGGGCTCTCCAAGAGATCGCATATCCAGTTTACTAGCTGGAGCTCCTGTTCCTGAAATATATAGCCAGCTGTTTAATAGGGCCTCACCAATCAACGGGAGGGTCAGCTTGAAGAGTTTAGAGTCGGTGGTGCGAGCGTCTGGCCTGGACGAAAGCACCGGTGACTCAATTGTCAATCTGGTCACAAAAGGCAAAAGCCAGGCGTCTATAGATGGCAATTCGTGGAATGTGGCCATGGCTCTTATTGGACTGGCTCAGAATGGCGAGCAGGACCTGGGTTTAGATGCTGTTGATTTCAGTCGTAATAATCTCCCTCGAGTGAAGCTTCAAGGTATCACCACCACAAACACCACCCCAGGTAATGGCCAGAGTAGTAGTCGTGCTGATTCAGCAGCGCCATACGTTCCTTCTCCTTTTAGTAGAGAAAGCTCCATCGGATCGGATTATCCTTCTTCTTCTTCTCCAGTTATGACAGGCTGGACCAACGAAGAGACATCTCACAATCCACCTCTGCCACTGCCACTGCCACTACCACTACCATCTGGAGTAGAGTCTACCGACCAGACTCCCACTCCAGGCAATACTGGCGGTGGTGGGCCATGGACTAACTCGTCATCGGACCCTAACAATTATAGACCCACCTCAAAAGATACAATCTCAATCAGTCTGGCCCCAGAACGAGAAGGAGTGTTTATGTTTCGACATGTAGTTTACCATCTTGAGGGAACTATCAGCTACTCGGAATACTCCAATGCTCCAAAGGCTTTCAAGGTTGTGAGGCGATATAGTAATTTCTTGTGGCTTCAAGACTGTTTGGTGAAAAAGTATCCATTCAGATTACTACCTGTGTTGCCCCCTAAGAGGCTTACAGTGGACGGCCGGTACCTTTCATCGGATGCGTATTTTCTTGAAAGACGTCGGCGAGGCCTGTCCAGGTTCATAAACCAGCTCATCAAACACCCGCTTCTTCGCAAAGACAAACTGGTGGTGATGTTCTTAACTGTGGATACGGAGCCGTCGGTGTGGCAGAAACAGGCGTCGCTGAAAATCGAAGAAGAGTTTGCCCAGCGGATCATTTCCCCTTCGTTTGTGGCCAAATGGAGTGAAGAAGAAGAGAAAAGCCGTTGGAAGGCAGTCAATGAAGCTTCGGAACAGTCGCTCGAGGCTGTGACCCAGCTCTGTTTCATTGCCGATCGAGTAGCGCGCCGTCAAGAGGCCATGGGGTCCGATTACAACAAAATGTCACAAGCGTTCAGCTTTCTGAGCCAGAATCTCCCTCGCATGTATTTCGATCCGTCGGGGGATATCCCCGTAATCAGTGCCGGAGTCGGGTCGGCCATCAAGCACACGTCCACAGCGTCGATATTTCTTCGAGATGAGAGCCAATCACTTGACATTGGCTTTCTAGAAGAACTGAAACAGCTGCGAGAGTTTCTCACGAGTTTTAGAGAGATTTTCATTCGTTATGACAAGTTTGGAGGCAACAAAATCGACGATCTTCAAAAGCGATTAGAGACTAACTCCAGTAAACTGGCTCAGATGGCGAACCGGCCGGATGCGCGCGAGTCCGAGGTTCTCCGACTGCGAGAGTTCATAGCCAATGACAAAATGACCATAGAGAAGCAGCGCAACCGGGACTGGCTGATCAAGGAATGTATTTCTGAAGAAATCGTGCTCTTCCAGCGCACCCAGTACCAGATCTCCAAGTGAGTAAACCCATCTCTCGAGCGCAGCTCGAGCAGCGGGTCTGGGCAGAGCCCAGCCCGCCGGAGGCGCCAGAAACCCCTAACAAAACAACCAGAATTCTCTCGGGATGGTCCGTAGACACAGTCAAGTACGCCGAACTGCATTCTGAATCCTGGGCAGGTTTCAACAACGACGTGTGTGATCTGCCACTGGCGTAATTATAATATCTATATATATATCATTATCTATGCAACCTTTTTACTGGAGCTGATGAACCCTGATCCTTTAACTGTACAAATCACACTGTCGCTGTCGCTGTCATGCCCCTCTTTTAGCACCACTTCTAAGTTCCAGAACCTTTTAATATATCTTAATAATCGCACCAGTTTGTCGTCCACCACGCCCTTTCCAAGCAGAAGGCGTCCTACATCTTCTCTGCCGAGCACCATAAGCACAATGGCAAACGACACCTGGCTGCGGCCCACCGTTCCTCCTAGAGACAGTTCTTCTAGTAATTTGGCTGCCACCTGGACTCCCAGATCCTCAGGAGTGGTTCCTGAAGTAGCTATGCCCTCTGCGGAAATGGGCCATCCTGCTTTCGTTTCTGCCACAATCGTCACGCCAAAGCCCGGACTCTTACCGGACTCTTCTCCTCGAGCAACATCCGAATAAATAAATGTCTCTACCTGTGTAGCTTTCAACACGCTTCGAGACGAATCTATTAGCCGATTGACGCTAGCAGGACTCACCCTCGTCGAGTATGCGATACCTCGTATCTTGGTCACTAGATTGGCCGATGTGGCATGCACCGTCTTGGGCTGCAGCACCAGATGTGGCATGTATAGCACGACCTCGCCTCCTCCTAGTGGCTCGGACCCTCGTTTCACGATCCTCAGCTCCTGTCTGTCAATGCCGAACTTCTGTAGTATGGGGAAAATGGCTGTTCGAATCGTATCAACACCCAGATCTTTAGACGAACTGGTGATTCCTTTCAGGGTCAGCGTCAACGGTTTCTTGCCAAAAGGTGCTAGTAACAGCATTGGTTCCACAAAATATCCTACTCCTCTACTCAAAGGGCAGTTATGACTGTGAGTGCCTCCTATGATCAGCCCTGGCCGGTACACCACTGTAGTACCGGTATAGGAGATTTCAATCACACTTCCATTGGTGATGGACTCCAGTAGTCTTAGAAACGAGACTTCGTAATCTGACGGCGGTTAGTGGGATGCTTCGGTTGCTGCCTCCGGCGGCTGGGCTCCGCCCAGACCTGGTTGCTCCGCTTCGCGGAGAGCACCTACCTCGGAGACCTGGCTCCACATCGTCGGATCGAATCTGCGAAATCTTGACGGGCTTGCCTGCCAAAGTGGACAACACCAGCTTGAGCCGGAAATCTTCGCTTCCCGTAAACTGGATCTGTTCGACCTTTGTGGACATTTTCATATAATAAATAAAAAATTGTGGTAATTAAATTAAATAAATAAATTGAAAATAATATATAAATATTGGATCTCGAAAATTTCCAGTAGATCCTTGCAGCATATTCCTCCCAGTTACCCTGCGCTGGGTCTTACGAATCCGGTTTATAGCTTCGCGTAAAATTACAGTGAGCATTCGATTCTTATTATAATCACACTCATTGAACTGTCGCTGGTTTACGACTTGTGAATCTCATTATTCACGTCTCCACGACTTGTTGCACGACCTGTTGATCATCCCTTGCCTGCCATGTCTGCTCCAGGTACATCTGCCCCGAATTCAAAAAGACCGTCTCCTCCTAGCGGGTTTGCCGTTTCGGCTTCCAAACGACTGAGAAACGAGGACGAGCAGGCGTCGTCACGACCGGGAGAGGCCACTGCTAGTGGCTCTGCCACACCGCACTCGGCAGGTACACATGCTTCGGCAATTGATCCCGACAAATTATCAGATGCCCTATTATCAGCAGGTGTGGATCTAAAAGAGGAAGAAAACCTGTTATCATCGACTTTACAGCGAACAGACTATTCTCAGGGCAGTGGTGGAGGTGGCGCGGGCAGTGGAATGGTGTTAGGACCTGGCCAAGCATATTCTCATGTCCAGCCCGTGCCTCTGCCACCTCCTCTTATCCAGACTCCGTTTCTGGATCCACGGAATGTCCAGAATTGTATACGGAAAACGTCCCGAGAACAGGGGGTCCGATACGCCCTTGATAAAGATAACGAAATTGCATCTGTGATATCTGCCTCTTGTGAAGAGTGGCTCAGTAACATTGTCACCAGTGCCGTGTCGCTGTCACGGCATCGCCGACGATCCCGGAACGACGTGCATTCGAATATTGCTAGGGCGTTACGGAATATCGCTATACGAGACAAGGAACTGGAAGAGAAAGTGGCTGCCCAGAAGCTGGCTCTGGGACTGGCGTCGGGCGACTCCTCAGCGGCAGATGAAAAGAAGCTGCAGCAGAGCGAAGAGACCCAGCACCGCGCTACAAATGCGACGGCCCTAATGATGACCTCGGGCCGGAAAAAGTATAGCTGGATGACGGGTGGGGTGTCGCCTGCTCCGAACGTGCGGGCCCCTGGCGGCTCGCGGTCCCGCAGCGAGACGACCATCCGGTACCGCGAGGCCCGCGAAGAGCCCGGACTCGCGCTCCGCGACCTTCTCGGGGCCCTGGAAGAAAAGCGCTTCGGCGTCGACAAGGCCCTCGTCAAGGGCTATGCTCGAATGAAAAACTAATCGCATCCCCCATCTGTATAATGACTAATGAAATGTTTCTATCGCACCGCGCCCTCGAGCGCAGCTCGAGCAAACGGGTCTGGGCAGCGCCCAGCCGCCGGAGGC